>CM056050.1:175376357-175666357 GCA_029574335.1 Rana kukunoris | reverse complement strand
CCTGGGGTGGTTGCGCTGTGTCAACTTGCCCCAGCAAGCTTCAGACTCCTCCAGCAAACACGCTGGGCCTCTATCAGCGCCGCGACCCGGAACCGGAAGTTCGCGGATCAAAGGGGAGGCTTCCGACGCTCCGTTGATGACGTCACCCGCCACTCAGCCCGCGAATTTGGAAAAGTAAGCGGCCTGTAAAAAAACAGGGCGTCTTGGAGCCTCCCCCGCCATGGTCCTGTGGACACGATAGGGGTCCCCCCTCAAGCCATCTGCCGCGCTCGACAGGATTGGGGTGCGTCTGGCGGTGAGTACCAGCCAAAAAGGATTTTTTCCTTAGGAGGCCCCCTGCTCCCTTGGTAGGAGAAAAAACAGCCACAGTCCCCTGACTGCACCGGCCTAGGTTCCTCTGCAGTGTCTCCCCACCGGAGGAAACACTAATAACTGAGGTCTGGCAGGGGGAGGAGAGTTCTTAAAGGCTGTGCAGTGTTTCCTAAGGAAGAGGAGGAGCCTATCTCTCTATTGTGGCTGTCCTGAAAGACGAGAAGGGAAAAAGAACCAGCTTTTTTTTTTCCTGCCAGGAAAACTGGCGGACTTTTGTCTGGCGTTTTTTTTGGTAGGTTTTTTCTATGGGAAAAACTGTGATGGAGCATACACATGCCTGGGATTCCCGACCAAAGCTCCATCGCAGTTTTCCTGACGGGAAAACCGGCCACGTGACTGGCCGAGCAGGTTCTCGGCTTTCCCCTCGGGATTTCTGACGGGAACTTTATGGCAGCAGGGTGGATCCCAGCAATATGGTCAGGATCCTTCCAGAGCCTGCAGTAGTTCTGTGACATTAGCAGACAGAGGACTTTAGTGCACTTTTGTAACCCAGAAGAGATGTATGGCAAAAAAGGCTGTGGTCATACTTTTCTATTAAATATAAAATTTAAGGTCAAAGGTTAATAGAACAGAAGGAGCAGTGACAAGCATTTAATCAAAAGCCTGACTATGCCTATCCTTCCCGCCTTGCTTCTCCATTCATAGAAGATGTTGGACGGCTTCTATGAAATGTGGAGCTGGCGCAATGTGTGGGCATAGCCAGGGCCTTTTTAGGAGTAACTTCCACTGCTCCCTCCATTCTACCCCCACCACAACAGAAGATTACGATGGTAGTGGTGATAGCTGAAATCGTTCTCCATCAATTCTGCCAACAGAAAAGACATCAGCAACTTTGTAAAAATTGGCATTTATTTTTTATTGGTATTGAGATACAGAGCTACTATAAATTCGTGTCCTTCAATATTTGCTTGGAGTACAGCATTAGTGATTTCTGGAAAATTAAAGTTCCTAGTTATATAATTCTACTTAACCACTTTGGGAATACGGCACGTGCTCCATTAAGTTGCTGCGGCGTAGTGTAAATGGCTTACGCTACGCCGCCATAGATTCAATGTGAATCTGGCCCACAGTGTCTACAAAATAGGGCATTAGGTCTTTTTTTTCACCACTAATGGCGGCGATCTGCAATTTTTATCGTGACTGACATTGCGGTGGACATATCTGACACTTAACAGTTTTGGGACCATTCACATTTATACAGCGATCAGTGCTATAAAATGCATTGATTACTATAAAATGTGACTGGCAGGGAAGGGGTTAACACTAGGGGGCACTCAAGGGGTCAATTGTGTGTCCTAGGGAGTAATTCCAGCTGTGTAGGGGACTGATGAGAGGAGGAGACCGATCGTTTTTCCTATATACACACACAAGTAACATTCGATCAGTTCTCCTCTCCCCTGACAGGATGTGGATCTGTGTGTGTTTACACACACAGATCCATGTCCCTGCTCTGCGATGAGCAATCGCAGGTGCCCACCGGGCACGCACATCGGGTATACAGCGAAGTCCACCGGAGAAAGGAAGGGTGCATGCCGCCGTAATTTTACTATATGGCGGTAGGCAAGTGGTAGTAAAGTATTTTCTTAAACTTGTACCTACAGGTAAACTTGCACTGTTTAGGACATATTCACATGGGGTGCAGCCAGTGACATGACTGGCGCATGCACTCTGAAGGGACAGCATACCCGTGCCATCCTTTCAGAGCTCTGTGCTGCAGCGGTGACTCCTGCATGCATTCCAGGGAGTGACGTCATTATGGCTCGGTCAATAAGTAGGCCGGATCACGCAAACCCAGAAGAAAGACCGGGTGAAGATGGAAGCCCTGTCAGCAATGACAGCTCGCCACTGCAGGGCTTCATTCCAAGGTAAGCATGTCATAATGTTAGTATGCGATGCATACTAGCGCATTATGCTATTGTCTTGCAGGTTTTTTTTCTTTTTTTACATAAATCGCTTTTCTGACATATACATTTTGCACTGGACTGTCAGCAACCACCAGTAGAACTGTACACAAAAAAAAAAATCAACAGCTATTAAAAACTAAACACTCTTTTGTACAAACCCATTCTAGGAAATCATGGTTGTGCTCAGGGAATAGGACAGGTATTTATTTTTAATTTATTGCATGCAAATTTAAGTTGTCAAACAAAGCCTGGTGGTCATTAAAATGATTAATAATGTTTTTGCTGCCCTTGACATGGAATGGTTTAAGAAATGCCAATTTACACAGGTAAACTTAATGAATACTGATTACATAATGGCTGAAGGAGAGGGGCTACCCTTATGCAAATTAGCTATGTGAAAACAAGAATTATGAGAAAGAACCAGTACTGCTAATTATCAAGGAAGTAGGATAAGTCAAACTTCTTATTAATGTGCAAAATCAATGTATTTTATTTTGTTTCCCACATGCCACAAGGCCTAGGACTGCAACCAAATATCATCCCTTCACCAACACCAGAATACCTAATGCTGCTTCTGGTATGTACACAAGGTTCATATTCAACATATTTGCTTCATGCAAGCTAAATAATTTGTATAGTGTCATCCAGGTTATTTCTTTCGTTATTTGAAGATCGCACCAGAATTTTATTAAAGGTCGCAATATATTAGAAACTTGTGCAGTAACAATATTCCTTTCTTCTGGGTTAAACCTGCAGGTTGAGAGGAAAGATTTACAAACACTACAAGATAGGATAGTGTCAGGTCTAATACTACATAGGGACTTGTTTGTAATACAGCAGGTTATTAAATCCATGTAATCATCGGTGAGACTTCAGTGTTTACGATGCCTTCTCTTTAAAGGAGTTGTAAAGGAAAAAAATGTTTGGGCTAAAATTAATGTCTGCAAGGTAGACATAAAGAATAGTGTAATGATTCTGTTAAAAAAAACGAATACCTATTAAATTCCTTCATCTATATCACCTCCGGCGTTCTAGTTTCTGTTCTCTCATTCACTTCCTGGTTTGCGGCGCTCGTTCATGCAAGAACTACATTTCCCAGTATGCATTGTGGCACGCCCAGTAATTCACACCACCTTGAAGTCTCTAACACGTAGAGAGCGTCCTGCCGCACAGATGTAGTTCCCAGGAGGGGGCGAGAGCACATTACTGACCACCGCAGTAAAGTCTCCCTTCACGTGATGAGTAAAATCAGACAAGCAGGAAATGAACAGAACATAGAAGAAATAGATCAACTTCTGAGCAAAAAACAAACAATGAGGAAGTGAAAAGAGGAATGTCTGCAGGTAAATGATGCTTATTATGAAAAAAAATGTTTTCTTTTACAACTTCTTTAAAAGCCCTTCCAGGCGTGCATTTTTCATCCATCGTTTTTTTGGATGAAATACGGACATACATGTATCCCTATGGGATAGCGAATGTCAGCGGATGTCTGATCTCATCAGTCCCCACTATGGTCCCGTTTCTGAAGACAGAGGAAAATCCTATTTTCCATCTGTCTGCGGATCCGATAAACATGAACAGATGGTCCGTGTTCATCCGATCCCCCCATAGGTGGAAAGGGAGCATCCTGTCATCTGCCAGCTCAGCGGGGATCAACTGAGCAATCCCCGCTGAGCAAGCAGATGGTTAAAATCGAATCTTCACAGGATCCGCATGTCTAAAAGGGCCCTAAGGCTTCAGGTACACGGGACGTTTTTTACAACCTCTCCTGAAACTTTTTGCTGCGCTTACATTTCGCATTTAGCAGCGTTTTGCCGCATTTGCATTTAGAAGCATTTCAAAAACACGGTGGAAAGTGTGACGTCACCTTTCCGCTAAGGCACAGAGACTCAATGATGACATTACTTGGTCTAAAATAAGTTATGAAAACAGAAAGAAAATCAAACTTCACAAGCTCAGCTTACTTGCAGTATATAACCACTTCAGTCCCAGGAGGATTTTCCCTCTTCCTGACCAGGCCCATTTTTTGTGATACGGCACTTCGTCACTTTAATTGACAATTGCGTGGTCGTGCGAAGCTGTACCCAAACAAAATATATGTTCCTTTTTTTCCCCACAAATAGAGCTTTTTTGGTGGTATTTGATCACCTCTGCGGTTTTTATTTGTTGCGCTATAAACAAAAAAAATGGCGACAATTTTTTTATTTTTATTTTTTAAACGCAATATTTTATACTTTTTGCTATAATAAATATCCCCAAAAAAAAAAAAATATGTCTTCATCAGTTTAGGCCGATATATTCTTCTACATATTTTTGGTAAAGAAAAAAAAGCAATAAGCATTTATTGATTGGTTTGCGCAAAAGTTATAGCGTCTACAAAATAGGGGATAGATTTATGGCATTTCTATTAATAGTTATGGCGGCGATCTGCAATTTTTATCAGGATTGCGGCAGACAGATCAGACACTTTTGACACTTTTTTGGGACCACTGACATTTATACAGCGATCAGAGCTAAAAATAGCATATAAATGTCAATGTTAGGGAAGGGGTTAACACTAGGGGGACGATCAAGGGGCTACCTGTGTTCTTAGGTGTATTCTAACTGTGGGGGGGATGGGACTGACTAGGGGAGGAGACCGATCGGTGTTCCTATATACTAGGAAAACACGATCTGTCTCTACTCCTGACATGATTTGGATCTGTGTGTTTATACACATAGATCCACGTTCCTGCTCTGTCACGCGTGATCTCCGAGCACATGCAGCGGCACACATGTTCCTACTAGATCGTCTTAAGGGAGCAATGTATGCCTAAGGCGATTTGCGCAGCCGTGGCAACCTACTTGCATCGGCTGGTCGACTAGCAGCTAAAGTGGAACTTTAGTCAGAAAATTAAGTCCTGCTAGATAATTTCAGGCGGGCGGATAACTTCATTGTTCTGACTGCACGTCATATGACGTGCAGTCATAGAAAGCTGCTAGGGGGACCCCCGTGCGTGTGCCCGGCGGCCGCGATGGCCGCCTGGCACACGCGATTGCCCAGTAATTGAGCTGGGACATGGAGCTCTGTGTGTAAACACAGAGCTGCACGTCCCTGTCAGGGAGAGAGGAGATCGATTGTGTCCCTTGTACATAGGGACACAATCGGTCACCTCCCCAGTCACCCCCCCTCCCCCCACAGTTAGAACACAAACTAGGAGAAACATTTAATCCCTTTTCCCCGCCCCCTAGTGGTTAACCCCTTCCCTGCCAGTTACATTTATACAGTTATCAATGCATATTTATAGCATTGTTCACTGTATAAATGTATATGGTCCCAAAAATGTGTCGAAAGTGTCCGATGTGTCTGCTATAATGTCCCAGTACCGAGGAAAAAAAAAAAAAAAAAAACAGATCGCCGCCATTCCTAGGAAAAAAATAAATAAAAAAAAATCATAATTATGTCCCCTATTTTGTAGGCAATATAACTTTTGCGCAAACCAATCACTATACGGTTATTGCGATTTTATTTTTTTACATTTTTTTACCAAAAATATGTAGAAGAATACGTATCGGCCTAAACAGAGATAAAAAATGTTTTTTTTTTTTTTAAATGGGATATTTATTATAGCAAAAAGCAAAAAATAGTGTATTTTTTCAAAATTGTCGCTTTTTTTTGGTTTATAGCGCAAAAAATAAAAACCGCACGGGTGATTAAATACCACCAAAAGAAAGCTCTATTTGTGGGGAAAAAAAAGGGACGTCAATTTTGTTTGGGAGCCACGTCGCACGACCGCGCAATTGTCAGTTAAAGCGACGCAGTGCCGGAAGCTAACATTTTGTCTGGGCAGGAAGGGGGTGTAGGTGCACAGTAGGCAAGTGGTTAAAAATCTATGCCTATACTGTTTACAATCCAGAATGAAACAGTCTTACCCTGCTCTGAGCATGCTCAGTAGCACTGATATAAAAGTGATAAGCGCAATGATATGTGAACAGACAATTAAGTATGGGCTAAAGCAGCCTAAAGTGACAATGTGCAATATAAATAAATTGACAAATGCCCCATCAGTATAATAGATAACGTAGTAAATAATCTTTGTGAATAAAGTTAGTGATCGTTCCAATGATGTTCTATAGTGATCTTCAAATAATGAGCTCACAGAGCGCTTACCTCCTTGCATATTAAATCTCTACTTTCCTAAGTAGCCTGTGCCAGCTGATTGTCTCCTGGAGTGATTCCCATGAAGTGTTCTCCAACTAAGTCCAGCACTGCAGGTAATAGCTCAAATGGGTCCCTCGATATTGCTCAGGATATAAAGAAGAGATTCCCCATAGTGAAGTACATATTAAAAGATTTAATAAAAGATGCTTACAAAGGTAAAAAGATCTTGTGCAAACGAGTTCCGTAATACTTCCGGTATTTCCTGCTAGTTCCAGACGGAATTTGCCAAATTTGTAGAGGCGGATCTGCTAAAAGCAGATTATATAATATATTATATACACACACACACACACACACACACACACACACACACACACACAAACAAACACCACCTCCCTCTCCTTCAGGCGGGAGAACCAAGAAGTCAACAACATGGCATTTAGCAAACCACAGATACGATGGTAAAAGGTTGTGTCAACCACCTTACGACTGTTGAGACAGCGGAGTATTCTTCCAAAAGGAGTCCTCTATATCAAGCCAGGACTGAGATTTTAAAGAACTTTTTTGGGCAAGCCCTTTTTGTTAAATATAATAAGCTTGAAAAGAGGTAAAATGTATTTTCTATACGGTAAAGGGTTTGTGTATCAGGAGCAGAAGCATTGTTCCATCGTAGCAGAATACATTTCCTAGCATAGAACAGCAATACAAGAGTTAGAGCACGAGTCTGGTGTATAAAGTCATTCAGAACATCAAGCAGTCAAACCTCTGGAGTGTGTGTGTGTGTGTGCGGTACAGGCAGATGTAAAGTGGCATCAAAGAAAGAAAACAGGTCTTTTGAATATGTTGAAAGAGAAGAGCAGGGCAAGACCAAAACATATGTAAATGATCTGCTTCCTTAGAAAATTCAACAGGAACAGGCAGCTGGTGTATAAACTTCAAATCGTACACATTCATCATTGCAACCAATAAAATCCTGAACACAGACCTCTGAGGCCTCCTCCCACTCCTCCTCGGACAGCCCAGGGATCAATATCTTTCACTTCTTCTAAACAAGTTAAAAGTGGTTGCACCCAGCCGAACGAAAACATGAGTAAAAAGTTTAGGGATATGACAGTAGCACCTCTAGTGGCAATTCTAAGAGCTCTTGGGTCAAACCTTCAAACTGTGCCCGTACAGCATGACGCAACAATAGATATTTGAAAAAGAATTAGTTAGTGACTCCAGTCCGAGCCTTCAAATCCTCAATGGAAACAAAAATTTGGTGATCCCCAAGTCGTGTCCATCACAAAGTCTGGGTGACCCAAGAGTTTTGGGAAATTGGGATTATGCAACAGTGGGGTGTTAGGAGACAACCCCATTGTTTTGTGTTAACACTTTACCCCCTTCGTGCCAAGCCAGCCAGCTGATATCTATTGGAGAGCTCCATGAGCAGCGTGCAATTGTAGACTTGGACCCATTTTCCTTTTTTGCTCTCTTAAGGAAAGTAAAAATCCCTTGTGACAGTAAATGGCAGTGAAAGGTACTCTTTATGGAGGAATCTGGGGTCTATAAGACCCAAAACCACTCCGCTCCGCTGCCCTTAAAAGTATTCAAAACACCAAGATAGGCGTTTATTGAATACTTAATTTTTTTTTTTAAAACTGGCACCTTTAGGATGCGAGTAGTGTGGAAGTGATGTCATGACATCACTTCCGGGTTACTATCGGCTTTGTTCGGGTCTCTGGCCAGTCAAAAAGACATGGCGGTGGAATGGGAGACCCGGCTCAGCGTCAGAAGGTGCCGGGGGGGAAGTCCCTTCTGCTACTTGTGATAACGGCTGAGCAGCTGCTTAGCCATATCGATTGGTAATACAAAAAAAAGGGATTTTTAAATACAGCTTACCTGTAAAAATCCTTTTCTTGGAGTACATCACGGGACACAGAGCGGCATATTCATTACTATATGGGTTATATGGAGTACCTTCAGGTGTGGACACTGGCAATCTCAAACAGGAAGTCCCCTCCCTATATAACCCCCTCCCCTAGAGGGAGTCCCTCAGTTTTGTAGCAAGCAGTATGCCTCCCAAAATGGTCACCCAAAAGAGGGGTGGGAGCTCTGTGTCCCGTGATGTACTCCAAGAAAAGGATTTTACAGGTAAGCTGTATTTAAAAATCCCTTTTTCTTTCTCGTACATCACGGGACACAGAGCGGCATATTCATTACTATATGGGATGTCCGAAAGCAATGCTTTAATGAGGGGAGGGAGACATCTTCCAAAGAAGGATTTAATTTTAGAGGTATACTCAGATACTAGTAAATCCAACTTAAACGAGAAATGTGAATCTCAAATCAAATCAAGGGAGCCCCCTCAGATCCTGAGGAGCTTGAATCGCGGCCTGTAGTACTGACTGCCCAAAGGCTGTATCCGCATTCCTTCTTACGTCCAATTGATAAAATTTTGTAAACGTGTGGACTGATGACCACGTTGCTGCCTTGCATATTCGAGCCATAGAGATCTGATGATGTGCTGCCCAGGAGGTGCCCCTGGCCCTGGTAGAATGGGCCCTTTTACCGACAAAGGAGGAGGCAACCTCTTCAAACCGCAGGCCCGAACAATTAATTGTTTAATCCTACTTGCGATGGTGGATGAAGCAGCTGCCTGACCCATCTTGGGTCCTTCCGGTAAAACGAACACCACATCCGTTTTCCGAACCTTCTCTGTAGCTTTAAGATAGGCCTTTATGGCCCTGACAATATCCAACGTATGCAGCAACCCCTCCTTTCTAGAGGTGGGTTTTGGAAGAAGGATGGAAGTACCACATCCTGGTTCAGGTGGAAACTGGATATAACCTTTGGTAGAAAGGAAGGATGAGGACGGAACCCCGCCCTATCCTTATGCAAAATGAGATATGGTTCCTTACAAGATAAGGCTGCCAATTCCGATACTCTCCTGGCCGAGACTATGGTGATCAGAAATACCGACTTTCTAGTCAGTAAAATCAAGGTACCTCAGCCAACGGCTCAAGGGGTTGTTTCTGTAGGGATGACAGAACAAGATTTAAGTCCCATGGACAAAGTGGTGACTTGACAGGAGGATTAATACGCAAGACCCCCTGTAAGAAGGTCTTTACCAGCGAGTGGGTGGCCAGCGGCCTCTGAAACCACACTGACAGAGCTGAGATCTGTCCCTTGATTGTGCTTAGTGCCAGGCCTTTATCCACTCCTAGCTGGAGAAAACTTAACACCCTGTCAATAGTATATTTACGGGAATTCCATCTTTTGGATTCACACCAGCCTACGTAGTTCCTCCACACCCTGTAATAAATCACCCTGGAGACCGGCTTTCTAGCCCTAATCAGGGTAGGAATTACCTGCCTAGACAGACCTCTACCCCTGAGAATCAGGGATTCAGCCTCCAGGCCGTCAAATTTAGACGCTGTAATGTAGGGTGGAGGATCGGGCCTTGTGAGAGTAGGTCTGGTTGTAGAGGAAGAGTCCAAGGGTCTCCCACTGCCATCTTCAGGACTAGTGAGTACCAAGTCCTCCGGGGCCACGCCGGAGCTACTAGAATGACTGGCTTGTGCTCCACTCTGATCTTGCGCAACAGGCGAGGAAGTAACTGTAGCGGAGGGAATGCATATAGAAGTTTGAATTGATGCCAAGAGCAAACCAACGCATCGGTTCCGCAGGCCATAGGATCCCTCGCTCGAGACACGAACCTGTCTAGTTTCTTGTTGAACCTGGATGCCATTATATCTACGTCCGGCATTCCCCACCACTGGCAGATTGTCTGAAAGACCTGGGGATGCCGAGACCACTCCCCTGGCAACCGACTCTGGCGACTTTAAGAAGTATGCCTGCAGGTTGTCTACTCCGGGAATGAATATCGCCGAAATGCAGGGTACATGAACCTCTGCCCACTGAAAAATCAAGCTCTTGAGCGGCCTGACTCCTGGTTCCCCCTTGGTGGTTTATGTATGCCACCGCCGTGGCATTGTCTGACTGGATTCTCACCGGGAACCTCTTTAATCTGGAGGTCCATGCCAGAAGGGCTAGGCGAGCAGCTCTGATCTCCCAGATATTGATGGGAGCTGCCTCTCGGCTTTCACCCCAGTTCCCTGGCGAGAGGACCCCTCGAAGACCGCCCCCCCCAGCCTGCCAGGCTGGCGTCTGTGGTAACTACCTTCCAGACAACAGGGCTGAAGGATTTTTCCCTTTAGAAGATTCTGGGGGTTCAACCACCAGGCCAGGCTTTGTCGGACCCTTGATGATAGCGTCAAAGGGGACTCTAAGGCATGTGCCCTCTTGCCCCAGGCTGCTAGAATGGCTGCCTGTAGGACGCGAGTGTGGATCTGAGCGTATGGTACTGCCTCGAACGTGGCCACTAGCTTGCCTAGTAATCGCATACACAGGCGAATAGTTGGTTTTTTCTTGTTTAGAACCAACTGAACCAATCCCTTGATAGCCTCGATCTTTACCAGGGGCAGGACCACTCTTTGCTGTTCTGTGTCTAACCTCATGCCGAGGTATTCCAACTGCTTTGTAGGCTGGAACGCTGACTTTCCCCGGTTTTAGGACCCTGCTGAATTCTTCGAGGTACCGAACCGTGAGGTTTACTGCCTTTTGCAGACCCGGTCGTGAGTGATCTATGATTAAAAGGTCGTCCAAGTATGCTAGGACTGTGACCCCTTGGATCCTTAAATTGGCCAGAACTGGGGCTAGGATCTTCGTGAATACCCGGGGGGCCGTGGCCAGCCCGAAGGGGAGCGCCCTGCTGCCCCACCGCGAAGCGTAAAAGTCTTTGATGCGACTGAAAGATTGGTACATGAAGGTAAGCATCCTTTACGTCTATGGAGGCCAGAAAATCGTCCCTCTGAAGCGCGGCGGCTGCTGACCGGATGGATTCCATCCGGAAGGAACGAACCCTTAGGTAACCGTTTAACCTCTTTAGGTCCAAGATTGGCCTGACATCGCCGTTGGGCTTTGGTATGACAAAGAGATTGGAATAGAAACCTAGCCCTTGCTCTTGGGCTGGCACCTCTATTATTACGTCCTGGCAAAGCAGGTGATCCAAAGCTGCCAGCAATGAGGCCTTCCTTGCTGGATCCTTTGGTAGCCTTGATTCTTGAAAATGAGGCGGAGGACACCTTAGAAACTCCAGTCTGTAGCCTGTGGTTACAGATGCCCGGACCCATTTGTCGGGGATCTTGGCTTCCCAAACTTCTGAGAAGAAACAAAGCCTTCCCCCCACCCGCGAGAGTGGGGGCGCCCCTTCATAAGGCAGACTTAGGGGCTGTCTTTGTCGGCTTGCGATACCATGGCCTCTTACCCCCAGGGGCCTGTCCCTGCGATCTACTGTTAACGTTGGATCGTGCAGGCGGCCGTCGATACTGCCTGGAATTTGAGGGCCCCGAGACAGGAAAGAGCTGCCTTCTAAATGTAGGACCCCGGAATGTCTTTTTGACCGGTAAAAGGGTACTCTTGCCATTTGAAATAGTCTGAATATATTTATCCAGATCCTCTCCGAAGAGTCGTCCTCCATGGAAGGGAAACCCTGCCAGAAGCTTTTTGCATGGGGGCTCCGCCGCCCAGTTCTTCAACCATAAGAGCCTTCTCATGTGCACCAAAAATAGTGATAAACGAGAGGCCTGCTGGATGGAATCCTTTATATAGCATCTACCGCAAACCACAGAGCTCTGGGAATGTCAGAAAACTCTTCTGCTTGTTGGGTAGGCATGTCCTTTAACATTTCCCTTTGTCTGGTCTTTTAACGCCTGACAAACACCAATCGCAGCCACCGCTGGCTGCACCACTGCTCCTGCCGTAGCAAAGGATGCTTTTAAAAGTGTCTCTAACCTTTTATCAACCGGATCTTTAAACATATGTATGTTTTCCACCGGGCAAGTTAGTGATTTATTCACACATGAGATGGCTGCATCCACTACTGGGAGCCTCCACCTCTTGGAGAATTTTTCCTCCATGGGGTAAATGACCGCAAATCTTTTCGGTGGCAGAAAAATCCTGTCCGGCCGTACCCAATCCCGAAAGATCAATTCCTCCAAAAGAGGATGGACTGGAAAAACTGCGTTGCTTAACGGAGCTTTCAAAGAGCCCAGAGAGGATACCGGAGGAACCTGAGGCTCTGGCAATGGTAAACTAAATGCCGAGCGGACCATGTCCGTCAAAGACTGTACCCACAGTCTTTCTGTCTGGGAGTCTGAAAATGGCTCCTCCGAGGCAGACCCCTCAATCCCTGAACCCTCTTGGTTCAGGTCTAGTTGATCCTCCTGTGATTCCAATTCCTCCAGAGAGAGAATCTCAGCATCTGAGGATACACCTCTTGGTGATGGGGATCTAACCCGTTTCTTACCAGGAATAGCTCTAGCGATCAATGCTGCTATTCTCTCTTCTAGCCCCCCTAGGGATACGGCTAGCATCTCCTCTGTGATAAACACAGGGCTGGGCTGATCTGGGCCAGCCTCCGCACCAGATCCCCCTAATGGCTCATCCAAGGCGCTTTTTATGTTAATAAGTTGCGGGGAAAGTATCGGCATATCATCAGAATCAGAAAGGGAACCCTTTTGTTTTTTGGTCTTTTTTGTACCCTTTGACCCCGAACCTTTGGAAGCCATAATACAAAATCGAGGGACTCCACCACACACAACAGACTGTAGTGGGCAGGAGTACAAAACCAGAGTTTAGGGGACAATAGATCACTAATGCCCAAAAACTGATGGGATCCCGTATGCTTTTTTTTTTTTTTTTTTTTTTTTTAAATATATATTATATATTTTCTTTTTACAACATACAGTGACCCCAAACTTAGTTTGCCAGCCTCCAACCTGCTGCAAAAAGGGGGATTTTTTGGCTTAACAAAAAAGGCATTGGAACAAAGTCCAGCATGTACTACCCCTCTTCCGCCACCGGGAGTCACTGTTCTGCCGCTCTGCGTCCTCTCCTTCTGAAAATCAGCCTCAGACTGAGCACTGACAATGCCTGCTGTCTATAACAGCACAAAGGCGCGCCCTCCTGTATGACGCCGCAGGCACGCCCCCCCCCCCGCCCTCCTGTCTGAACGGCGCGAAAAAAGTCTATAAGACGTGCGCGCGCACGCGCGCGCAGCGCACGTGCGCGTATGCCGGAAACAGGAGGAACATGGAGGAGCCGCGCTGCTGGAGCCAGGAACGCAGAAACAGGCGGCAGATTCAAACCCCCGGCCAGGTAGGACTCTCCAAAGGCCCCTAGGGATCCTTACTAGCCCTAGGAAGAAAAAAGCAGGTTTAGCTAGCAACACATTTTTAGACAGGGGAACCTAGTGATGGGGGAGAAAGGGTGTCATCCTGTCTCTCTCAGACATAGTGAACAAGGTTGCCCATGCAGAGCATACTTAGGCTATCCCCCCTTTTAGGTTACCCCGGAGAGCCTGCTGTCGAACCAAGTCCCGCAGGCTCCCCCTTACCTGCTCCATGCAGCAGGATGTTTGTCCAGCAAACTGATCCAATCTTCTCCCATCTCCGTGGGTAGCGTAGTAGACCTTCAGGCCCTGGGGTCCTATGAAGGTACCCACTGTCCTGGACCTATATAGCACCCTGGCAAGCAGGAACTTATGGTTTTTACAAACTCCAAGTCCTGGGCCCAGGGTCCAGCCCTCCAAAGAGGAGCATTATAGGCAAAACCCCACGGCTTGGGGCCCGGGTACTGTCCACTTTGGCACTGAGGCTCCTTGGACAGATCCGGTTAGCCCGCCCTTAATCCCAAGGATGTGGAGCAAAGCTATTCCGTGACCAACACCTAAGACACTGGCGAAAAAACTGAGGGACTCCCTCTAGGGGAGGGGGTTATATAGGGAGGGGACTTCCTGTTTGAGATTGCCAGTGTTCACACCTGAAGGTACTCCATATAACCCATATAGTAATGAATATGCCGCTCTGTGTCCCGTGATGTACGAGAAAGAAAACACTACTGTGTAGGTCTATGGACTTGGGTCGCAACGAAAGCGTGCATGTATAAGTGCCTCCTTAGTACTCAATTTGTCACAGGCGCCACCAAAATCTGGGGAAAAAGCCTACAGCACAAGTGGGGACTATAAGAAGAGGGAGAAAGTGGCACTTCTATGCAATAGTGTTACAAAGAGCAGGTAAGAGTTCCCTCTTTTTACTAATATTGTTAAAGTTATGTAATGATTATTACTAAAAAGTTTTACAGGCATTCACCCTAAAGATTAGAAGCCTCACTTACTGCATATATCTCTTTAAATAAACAAAACACAGATAATTAACAAATAAATACATGCTCATAAATAGATAATATTTCTTAAAATAATAATATAATCAACAGTCTCTCTTTAAATTCGCAAACTTGTTGAGATCAATAGCAGTGATTTATGTTCAGAGTTAGTAAATCCCCACACCTAGTGAAATCTGAAAAGGTCATCCTGTATATGCAATCCATGCCACCTAAGTACCCACAGGACTCTCACATCCAAACTGATAGTAAATCTCATGTATATACACGGAGGTATTCAAACTTCTCAAATCGGACACATCTAGGCTTCCTGACCACTAGTGGAAATAATAATAATGGCTCCAGGGAATAAAACACAAATCTATTAATGTAGCCCATAGCTTTGGCCATGTTAGAATAAAGTGTTAGCGACAGCTGCGGATCAGCAATATTTGTTTTTTTATTGGTCTTGTTAATTTAATCACATTCGATGGAAGCACAGATGTTATAGTTTTAGGTCTTTTTTTTTTTTTTTTAAGTAACCTCAAAAACATACAAGGATGTGAAACTTTTCTACAACTTCAAAAAGGTAACTTGTTTCTTTTCTTTTTCTACTGAATGCCAACATTGGTAGAGTTATCCTTTAAAAGTGAATTACAGTTAAGCCAGAATCTGTGTTTTCGGTAATACAAGAACATCAGGCACTTTTCTCAGAGGTTATTTCTGTAGCATGAAGCATAGCAGCATACCTAAATATAACTTCTTTTAAATCATTGTTCTGCAGTTACAGTGGTCTCCAGAGAAGCCTCTTGCTGCTCCACACATTGGGACCAATTTGTGGAGTGCATCTATACACCTGTATACACAGAAAGTCAAGTTCAAACCTAACAACTTCGCCTACTTTAATACACTGCATTATTTTGATAAATTATTCAGATTTAGAGGAACATGCATTATATTACACTCTGCCTAGAATAAAGCTAATCAGGGATTTCAAAAAATAACTAAGGCCGCCTACACACGATCGAATTTATCTGCTGAAACCGGTCCGACAGACCGTTTCAGCAGACAAATTTGATCGTGTGTACGGGCGAACAGACAGGTTTTTCCAGCAGACAAATTTTAAAGCATGCTTTAAAATCTGTCTGCTGAAACCCGTCTGTCCGACATGTCTGCTGGTTAGTACACTAACCAGTGGACATATCTGTCCGCACATGCGTCGAATGGATTCAACGTATGCGCAGAAGTATTTTACTTCCTGGAGTGGTGACATGGCGGCGTCAACGTCACCGCCACGTTACCGCGCTGTCTGCCGTCGGGGATTTTGGTTTGATCGTGTGTACACGATCAAACCAACATATCCCAGGAGACAAATCCGATCAAAATGGTCTGTCAGACCGATTTGATCGGATTTGTTTAGTCGTGTGTACGCGGCCTTAAAGTGATAAAGCCACAAACCTCCTCTTAAGTGCCCTTCCTGCGCTCCTGGCTCCTTTTCTTCTCAGTGTGCAACCATAGGAAGATGGTTTATTGTGTGGCACACCTACAGGCGTAATCCCAAGCTATGCTGTCTGCGTCCATTGACAGACTGTGTGGCTCAACCCAACTTCCCCATCAAAAGATTTGATTGACAGCAGCAGGAGCCAATGGTTCCCACTGCTATCCATCTGCCCTGTGAGGAGGGAGAGAGCACGGACAGAGGTACTGCTCCTGAGCACAGATGGACTCAGAAAAGTATAAGGTATCAAGCATACTAGGCAAAAAAAAAACACGCCAGTTCCCTTAGCAGAAAAAAAAAAAGCTTGTATAAAGGCATGTTTGTACATGTTTTGGCGCACATAGGTTTTTTTTCCCCCCCAGAAAAACTTTAATCAAAAATACAAACCAGAAGGTTTTTTTTTTGAGCCTAAAGAAAAACTACATTTTTACACACACTTTACAAAGTTTGTTTGGGCCAAGGTGCCCCAAAGGAACTGTGTCCCTCACCAAAATGTGGATGTGTGGTATAAACTGTATGTAGCTGAGGCCACATACAGCATACTGCACTGTGTCCGGGGTGCAAGCCAAGACCTTACAGTGGCATACCCGGAACACAGAAGAGTCTACAGCAGCAGCACACAGCCGCTCAGAGCAAGCAACGTATTATAGCAATAAATACAAAAAGTTTCCTTTCATTGGCTCAGAGGTTGTGACATCAGATCTTAACCTCTCAGACTCAGCCTCAGAGGAAGGTTTGTATTCATTGCTAGAACACATTGCTTGCTCTGAAGGGCTGAGCACCGCTGTGGTAAACTCTTCTGTGTTCCGGGTAAAAGACAGGAAGCTTGAACGCAGAAAACAGTGCAGTATGTTGTATGTAGCCGAAGCTGCATACAGTTTAGCCTGCACATCCAGCGGCCTCAGAGGTTAGTGAGGGTCATAGTTTGTTTGGGGAAGCTTGGCTATGAAAAATTATGTGGAAAAATTGATTTCTTCTTCAAAATATGCATTTAAAACATCAGAATGTGCATGGACACATAGGCCAACAGTAAACTGCTTCTACAGGGAAAATGCAAAAGCCCTGTAGAAGCAACATTTTCTAAGCCAGTGTGCAAAACAAAAGAACGGATTCTTCTGGACAGCCGCACATAAAAATTGCCTTTATTGTAAATCCAAATAGAAAAACAGCACTACATGTCACAGCACACCGGCAGAGCAGACGTGTTTCACACTATACTTAGTGTTTAATCATAGCTGGTTCTAAGCCAGTGTGCATGGATCCTAAGGGGGGGGGGGGACATGGGAAAGGGGGGAGGGGGAAGCTGCACACCGAAGGAATCTCACTTCAATGCAATAGTAAAAAACCTTCTACCTTTACAACCACCAGAGGCTCGGTTCACAACTATGCGTGTGGTTTCAGTTGTGGGGATTGCAGAAACTCCTGCACCCGCAGTCACCTGCAGGGAAAACTCACAGGGCTGCTATTCAGTGAGTGTGCAGGAACCACAGGGATATTTTGCATGGTCAAAATGACTAATTTCCCTGCAGGACGCAGGAAATGTAGGCACGGCAGCCCATTGAAATTAATGGACTGCCATTCCCACGCAAACACAGAGCTCAAAAACATTACAGTGTGAACCTAGGGTTAGATTGAATAGTCATTAGATCAGTTAATAAAAAATTGAAAAAAATAAAATAAAAAAAATTCACCAGGCTTTTTATTTTCTAAATGTAATTCTGGGCGCAGTTTTTCTCCCACTGACCAGACATGTACAGAACATTATGTTACATACTCTTGCACTATATACGCCTTGTTGTATGTTACATACTCCATGTCAGAATCTGGAGCAGCTGTGCATTGACCAGCTTTTAACTTCAGCTTGTTCAGTTTAGCATTGAAAATAAAATCTAGAAGCCTATTGGTTACTATGCACA
The DNA here is from genome assembly GCA_029574335.1 of Rana kukunoris. Taxonomy (NCBI): domain Eukaryota; kingdom Metazoa; phylum Chordata; class Amphibia; order Anura; family Ranidae; genus Rana; species Rana kukunoris. The sequence continues at coordinate 175,648,324 of CM056050.1, read as the reverse complement.
GATGCTCCAGAATCTAGCTGCTCCAGTCTTTATAAATTCCTTTCTCTATATGCCATGTTGTATGTTACTTACGTCTAACAACTACATTCTACACGCTATGTTGTAAAAACTCCATTATCGCAATAGGTGCTAGTCGCCAATTTTACAACTAATTTTGTGAAGTTATTTCTTTTAGGTAGGCTCAGACAATGTGTTAGTTCTAGGTGTGCTCACTTTACAAGCAAAGAATGAAATGGATAAGTGAATGGTTTTAAAAATAATAATTCTATTAACTGCTAAAGGCCACATTCACTTTTCAGTATGACGTGGCACCATTCATGTTTTCTTGTCTTTGTGTCCCCCCAGGGGACCACAGATCTTTCCCAATCCTTACACTCCTGGCACACCAGGGTGCAACTGCTGATCTAGGGAGGAGAATTGGACATAATCTGTTTAGAATTGAGAGGCTAAAATGCTATGGCTATTTGAACACATGCCACAAAATGGTACTTCCATGTACTACATGCACTTTAGACCCCATATTCTATATCAGTATGAGAGCCAGTATTCTCTCATGCCACCCATGCTTGACAAACCCTCCCCTTAAGGACACAGTCCATTCTAATGAGCTCCCAACTGAACCTATATATAAATTAAATATGGGTTTGCTAGACAGGCATCTACTGTACGTTTAGGAAATAGCGGACAGATCGGACTCTTTTGACACATTATTGGGACCAGTGACAATTATACAGCGATCAGTGCTATAAAAATGCAGCGATTACTATATAAATGTCACTGGCAGTAAAGGGGCTAAAACTAGAGGCCGATCAAGGGGTTAACTGTGTTCCTCATGTGTGTTCTAACTGTGGGGGGGATGGGACCGACTAGGAGAGAGGACAGATCGGTGTTCATGCTTAGTATGAACACACAATCTGTCTCCTCTTCCCTGAGAAAACCAGGATGTGTGCCCGCCGGGCACTCGCATCGGCTCCGGCAGCCACCCTATAGGCCAAAAGGAAAAACCATGTATAGCAAGGTCGCTTTGCCCAGGGAAGCCAACCTAACGCTGTAGAACTGCAGCGGCTGGTCCATAAGTATTTTAATTGCTTAAAAGCTGGAATTAGGCTTTCATTTATTAGTCACTTTTGCAAAGTCCCTACCCTCTACAAACAGTGCTGGTGTCCCTGTTGCTCATTCATAGCAAACTAAAAACAGAAAACAAATGCGTTTTGAGTTTAGACATGCTTTATAACATTGGTTAATACTGATTATTGCTTTAAAATACCTTTTTCTTTCAGAGAAAAGGATGGAATAGCAAAACAACCATCACACCTTTATTACAAGTGCTCTCACATAGACTTGTGTGCCTTGTTCCAACAGAAAAGCGGAGGCAGGACAATGACCAGAGAAATTGTAAGTATGATTATCTGACTGCATATCTTTTACAGTGACCTAAATTGAGCTTTACCAAGCTTTTGTAAGCTCCTGGAACTTTTACAAATATGTGATATTACTTTTCTTCCCTTTTAGGTAAACCATTGTTTAAATTGCCTCTCATAGAGTGCAGTAAATGGCTTATGGCCAGTGTTTCTAGTAGACAATATTTACACAGAACATTGCTTCTTAAGTGTTAGCAGTGAAGAGGATAGACAAAAGATAACTACGTACCATACTCATATCTATTTAGACTGCAATATATTAAATGTACTTCTAGAGATACTTCTGCTTTGTACATTTAACTTTGAGAGTAAAACTACACCAGCAGTCTAGTTGCTCATTAAAGTGAAACATAAGGGCACCACAGGATAAGTAATATAAAAGTTTGGTTATGCCTAATACACATTATCAGTTTTTTTCATTCAATCCAGCAAAAAAAAAGAAAAAAAAACACAAGGAGCTTGCTGTACTAACTATCCAATGTTAGTATAGCGATCTCCCCGCTGAGTTATTGTGTTCTGACAGGGGGACTGCCCCCCAACCAGAACACACAAGTCTGTCAGCCAGCGCTGATGTTGATCGGATGCTGGTTTTCCAGCATGCTCGTTCGGCTGGCTATTGTTGGTCGAATTATGTTCAGTACATATGTAAAAAGTGGGGGAAACAACTGCGCTAATTATCAAAGAAAAGCAAAAAACAATGTAGCAGCCAGCACACAGACAAAACAAAGTCAAAGTGAACGTGGAAAAAGAAAGTGCAGCACTATACCAATTAGTTTTGTGAAAATGCTGCCAAATTCACATGACATAATAATGTGAAATCAAACAAAAATTGTATGTAAAAACATAGTAAAAGACAATTGTATTCAACATGTGTGGAATACTGATAAAGTCCATACATATGTTAACAAACTGATGAGTGAAGAAACCAACCAAACAAAATAAACAAAAATGAACAGTTCATAGGTGTGTCCCAAATGGATGAATGAAATCTTCACATATGATGCCAGTTCAAGGAAATTAAGACAACAATGATGGCTTGTCTGTAGCAACCTGCAAACTATCAAAATCAATGGAAATGGATACTCTTACCAGCTGTGGTGGACTCACATGTTAGTACTAACAGCAAGTCGGATCAGGCATGGTGGTCACAGCGGACCCTGGGCTCTGTGCGTGAAAGGTTTTGCAGCGATGGTCACTCCAGCTGAGATGATGGATTCAATCTTGGTCGGATACCTCACTTCAGGGACAGGAACCCGGATAACAAAAGGCCAATGGAGGGATGGCCAGGCTCATGTATCAACACAACATGTGTGGCATGGGAAAAAGAAAAAAGAAATGCTCCCAATGGTGCAGATCAAAAAAACAATGAAGGCTTTATTTAAAATAAATGAATAAAATCACGTGAAAAATGTATCTAAAAGCAGTATGGGTACTATGGATGTTACCCTTGAATCCATCATCTCAGCCGGGGTGACCATCGCTGCAAAACCTTTCACGCACAGAGCCCAGGGTCCGTTGTGACCACCATGCCTGATCTGACTTGCTGTTAGTACTAACATGTGAGTCCACCACAGCTGGTAAGAGTATCCATTTCCATTGATTTTGATAGTCTGCAGGTTACTACAGACAAGCCATCATTGTTGTCTTAATTTCCTTGAACTGGCATCATATGTGAAGATTTCATTCATCCATTTGGGACACACCTATGAACTGTTCATTTTTGTTTATTTTGTTTGGTTTGGTTTCTTCACTCATCAGTTTGTTAACATATGTATGGACTTTATCAGTATTCCACACATGTTGAATACAATTGTCTTTTACTATGTTTTTACATACAATTTTTGTTTGATTTGACATTATTATGTCATGTGAATTTGGCAGCATTTTCACAAAACTAATTAGTATAGCGCTGCACTTTCTTTCTCTATGTTCAGTACAACCTAGTATTTACAGACATCAAGAGAAATACACATAAGCAGAACCCAAGTTTCCCTATTCACACCTGAGATTTTGTATATCAAAGCTCCAAAACGTTCATCACCCAAAATCTTAAAGCAGAACTCCACCCTTCTTTTCACTATAACTAAATGGAATGATCAGCCCCAGCATAGATCATACCTTTGTACCATGCTGCTCTGTTGTCTACAGATCCCCCCCGTTATTCTGGGTTTAGTTGTGGCTTTGTATCATGTGACACACTGTATATCCGGCTGATGGACTCTGTCTCTTCCACAGCCCCTTCCTGCAGCAGCTAGAGTCTATAACACTCCCCTCTGTAGTCTTTCAGACTCTGCAAATGATGCAACTTCCTTCACAGATCTGATGGTGGGTGGGGATTAAATACATCCTGATTAGCATGAAATTCCACCCAGTCACACCTATAAGAGGAGTCCAAATTTACCAAGTCCCGCCTCACAGATCACAGCATTATTTAAAGCAGACCTTTAGTAATTTTTTCAACTTTTCATCTATTAAATCTTCTGGCATTGTTTTAACTTTGGATAGTAAAATATTTTTTTAATGCCAGTAAATATCTTATACAGCCCACTTCCTATTTTTTTGTCTGGTCATTAGCTTAGGCCAGGCATGCTCAAAATCGAGCCCGTGTTCTGTTTTCAAACGGCCCGCCTGGTAATTTGGACATGTATAACTTTTGTGACCCTCAACGAATCCACGAGCACGAGCACCGGGGGGGGGGGGGGTCACAAAAGATATACATGCTGGCTGTCTTGAACGGGACAGGGAGGGGGGCAGGATGAGTGCCATACATACAAGTGAATTTTCTGTTTGCATGGCGGCCTCTGTAATAGGAATTTCCATCTCCTGGGCTGCCATTGGACAACTGTTCTGTCCATCATAGGAGGCAGGACTTTGTATTAAAGAGGCCGCTGAAATAAATGATTCTGCTGTATGTAATCTGTTGACTCTCATCCCACCCCCTCCCTGTCCCATTTGAGGTTGCTGATGGGCTTCAATCAGGCTGCACTGATGGCAACGGCGAGTCTGCATTCCTCGCAACAGGGGGTGCTGCATTCCTGGCAATAGTAAGGCACTGCTGCATTCTTGGCATTCTGTTCGCCTCCTCCCCTCTGAAGAGGCTTTCCCCACACCAGGGAGAAAGTGTCGCATTACTGTGTGTAGTTACAGACAGAGGAACAGGAAGTGAGGAATTCTCAGAAGAAATAAGGACATTTTAAAGCAAAATCTAAGGATGAGGTAAGTGAAGGAGGACTGCACTATGATAAAAGAAGCTATTTAGGGGACTATGTTTTTACCTTTACAGCCCCATTAAGACACTGATCCGACTTTGGAGGCAACTTCCATTGAAAGCAATGGGTACAAGTCACCTAAAAGTCGCCTTGAAGTAGTACAGGAACCTTTTCTGAAGTCGGAGCGACTTCAGTAGTATGCATTAAGACGGCTCTCATTCACTTTAATGAAATTTCTCATGTGGTGCGACTTTGGGCTACACAAGTCGGATCCCGAATCGTGGAAGTGTGAACGGGTACTCACAGTTCTTAACTTTAAAATGAAAAAAAAAAATCCTAAACCCTCCCTCTTAACCACTTAAGCCCCGGACCAATATGCTGCTAAATGCCCAAAGGCGTTTTTACAATTCGGCACTGCGTCGCTTTAACTGATAATTGCGCGGTCGGGTGACGTGGCTCCCAAACAAAATTGGCGTCCTTTTTTCCCCACAAATAGAGCTTTCTTTTGGTGTCATTTGATCACCTCTGCGGTTTTTATTTGTTGCGCTATAAACAAAAATAGAGCGACGATTTTGAAAAAAATGCAATACTTTTTGCTATAATAAATATCCCCCAAAAACACATATAAACATTTTTTTTCCCTCAGTTTAGGCCGATATGTATTCTTCTACCTATTTTTGGTAAAAAAAAACAAAAAACGCAATAAGCGTTTATTGATTGGTTTGCGCAAAATTTATAGCGTTTACAAAATAGGGGGTAGTTTTATTGCATTTTTATTATTTTTATAATTTTTTACTACTAATGGTACCGATCAGCGATTTTTTTTCGTGACTGCGACATTATGGCGGACACTTCGGACAATTTTGACACATTTTTGGGACCATTGTCATTTTCACAGCAAAAAATGCATTTAAATTGCATTGTTTATTGTGAAAATGACAGTTGCAGTTTGGGAGTTAACCATAGGGGGCGCTGTAGGATTTGTGTGTTCACAACTGAAGGGGGGGTGTGGCTGTAGGTCTGACGTCATCGATCGATGCAGCCGCCACAGTGAAGCACGGGGAAGCGGTGTTTACATACGGCTCTCCCCGTTCTTCAGCTCCGGGGAGCGATCGCGAGCGGGCGGCTAGAAACGAATAGCCGCGTCCTCGTCCCGGATCGCTCCCCGCGGGTTTCCGACCGCCGCATGTGATGGGGGGGGGTCCCCGATCGGACCCCTGACCCACACAAAGGCAGGCACGTATATATACGTGCTTCTGCCTTAACGTTCCCTTCTGCCGACGTAAATCTACATGCGGCGGTCGGGAAGTGGTTAAAGTGAAGGTGTAGAATATACGCCGATAAATACAGTATATCCAAATAACACATCCAAGCTCATCTCAGAATTCTTGTTGTGAAGTGTATTAGTGCTCAAACGAACACACTTAGACAGAATTGTAATAGTTCAAAGAATGTCAGGCAAAATGGTCGGCCTTGCGCATGTTCACGTCATTAAATCTTGCCCTCTTTAAAAAAAAAAAAAAAAAGTTTGGACACCCTAGGCTTATGACATCATGCACAACGCTCTCTCTCTTGTGAGAGTTTGCCAGGAAAGGAGAGGGGCCAACGAGGGCTGCAAGGCTGCAGAGTCGGAGGTGTGCCTCTGTAAAATCCAGGAAGTGAACAGCTTCAGCTGTCCACAGTTAAAATGGTAGAGTCCAAACTCAGTGAAGGGAGATGTCTGCAGCATATTTGGCAAGTACAGACTCACAGTATACTTAAAATAATATGCAAAGTGGTTTAAGGGAAGCTTCAGAATGGCAAAGATGTTTTTATTACAAAATTATGTGAGCAGACTGCAGTTCCTCTTTAAGAAGGAAACCCCTTCATACAAAGCCTGTTTCTGAAAGATAGCTGTGCTGCTGCTGGGCAGGATTTAATGGTTCACAATTAGGATTTAACCCTGCCCAGTTAAATATGCAGACCAGTGTAAAAAGAGAGAGTCACGCCCCTCAGATCCCACCTTCCCAGAGCCCTGGTCTCTGTGAAGTTATTCATTTACACATGAAGGAAATGCCATCATAATAAACCTCCCATAGCCCTTCCTCTAATTGCAATAAGCCATTATTCTTTGGCATGCTGCGAGGAGGTACAACACATTTACACCTTTCACCACCCACATGAAAGCTCAGAAATGCCCACAGTAACCTTAGGACCCACCCACATCAACTCCCAGAACTAGATGAAGTGACTCCCATAGCCCGCCCTGAAACTACAGAAGCTGAAAGGATCATGGGAGATGACTGGAAATAGGAAGTCAGAGAACTCTGAAATCCAGCCAGGAGACAGAGTGACATCATAGACACAGAAATCTGCTGTATACAGCTAAAAGAGGTAGTTACACATAAACTGAAACTGGGGCAGGGTTTGCGATTCATTCACACATACAATGCATCCGTTTTGGGGAGGAAAAGCTTTAGTTCGTCTTTATAGTATTGTATCCACAAATTTTCCAAGATCAGAAGGACTGACTTTAGTTCTGCCTCCTCAAATATAGCAACACACAGAGGATATCTCCTACTAATATCCAGGAAGGAGCTTGCAGTAAGTGACAGCAAGATGAAGTCAGCTATCCCAATCTGCATGCTTATTCCAGCTCCACAAAGCGTTTAAAAAAAAAAAAAAAGTATGGCCAAAAGATAGAGGGGTTTAGGGAAAAAAAGATGTCATATGGTGGCGGCTCTGAGGGACAAAGGGTTTTCTGCCGCCATCATAGAACGCTGCATGGTAGGGAAGTGGTTAAAGTGGAGTTCCACCTTAAAAAGTAACTTTCGCTTAATCCCCTCCCCTCTCCCTTACATGCCACATTTGGCATGTCATTTTTTTTTTTGGGGGGGGGGGGGAGTGGGGGCTTCAGTAGGAGTGGGACTTCCTGTCCCACTTCCTGCTTCTGCCGAGGGGCTGGTAAGGAGATTAGGCCTAATCGCCTTACTGCAGCCCCTCCCTTTGGCGATCGTCTAGGACACCGACAGGGCCTAGACGATCGCCTGTCCAACCAATCACAATGAGGATGCCGGCCGGGGAGGGCGGGAGAGGAGCGGAGCCCCGGTCGGCGCGTCGCTGGAACGTGGAGAAGGTAAATGTCTGTTTATTAAAAGCCAGCAGCTACACTTTTTGTAGCTGCTGACTTTTAATAAACATTAAATTTGGGTGGAACACCCCTTTAAAGATACATTACAGTATTTTTTTATATCTTTTTGGCCACTTATAAAAGTTTGTAATTATGCGTCAAGTGGATGGACAGCCAGGAAGCAGCATCCAAATATCATATGCCTGAATGACAATCAACATGGCAAAGTGGTTGTGCTAACACATCACGTCATTTCTGTGCTGCCATGGCCCCTCAAGTAATGCAAAGTATTATTTGCATAGTCACCACAGCTTTAACCTGTGGGAAAGGAGCCCAACACGCAGCCCGGGTAGTGTCAGTGCTACCAATACTAAAAAGTCTCATTCCAAACTCCATACCTCACCCTCCATCTCTACCCCTAAGGTAATACTAAAGCAACATATAGAAAAAAAACTCTTGCTCGCTGAGATGGAAAATGTCTTCCTGATAAAACTTATTACAACCCATTAAAAACCCATCTCTGGGTGAGCATCAGTCAAGAAGAAAATGCCAGAAGCAACGTAAAGTCCAATATCATTTACTGCATAAAATGAAATTAAGAAATTGTTAGAGGTTTTAAAAATCTCCAGCGGCACAAGAAAATAAATATATATTGGTTGCCATTACATCTCAAAAAATACCCTACAATAAACCATCCATTGCTTTAAAGGGGAGTTCCAGCCTTTTTATATGTTTATTAAAAGTCAGCAGCTACAAAAAGTGTAGCTGCTGGCTTTTAATAAACAGGCACTTACCTGTTCCACTGTCCAGCTTCGATCGTTCCCCCCCCCCCCCCCCCCCCCTCCTCCGGCGCCTCCATTCTAACTGTGGGCACCCGGCTGCGACAGCATTACGGCCGGCACTCACTGCGCTACATGAGTGGGCATGCGATCGCCCCTGGGACCCGTCACATGTCCCAGGTGATCGCCTACAGGGAGGGGCCGCCTAAGGTGATATGACGTGACGCCTAAGTGGTCCCTGTGCGGAATGAGGAAGCGGGACAGGAAGTCCAACTCCTACTGAAGCCCCCCCCCCACCACAAAAAAAAATGACATACCACATGTGGCATGTAAGGGGGCGAAGAGTGGATTAAGTGGAAGTTCCACTTTTGGTGAAATTCCGCTTTAAGCTCCCTAACATCCCGGAAGCTTCATTCTTGTATGGAATAATTTAAGTTTTTAAATATTTCATTAAAACAGCACTGTTTTCACTGTTCACCTTTCTCTCCCAGGATATGTTCTCTACCTTGTCCCACATTAAATTTCGCTTCCCTTCACCTGATCAAATAAACTGCACAGCAAATTTGTATCTATAAACCTTTACGCATAAAAAAAAAAAAAAAAAAAAAAAAAAAAAAAAAATCTGAAAACACTAAATATTAGGACAAAAAATTCATAGTACTCTACAAGCTTTTCATAAATAACATTTTTTGTCCTAAAATTTAGTGTTTTCAGATTATTATTTTTTTTTCTTTTATAAGCTTTTCATGAATAAGTAAAAGAAAAAAAAAAGTGCTAAAAAATATGAGAACTACAACACAGAAAGTTCTACCCTTTCATGCATCAAGTCCGCCGTGTCCCATTATCTCCTCCTACCCCGTACTCACCAAGTAGAAATCATAGATAATCAAGTGTTTCTTTCTTTCTTTGAAGGGCAGAGCCAGTTCTAATGGAAATCTGCTACCCAACCAGCAGCTCACAGATTTCAGAAGCTATAATTCAGAGATCAGAAGCCGTAATTTTAATGTTTTACCTTCATATAAATCTCATGGTGAAATCTAATAATGCATCTTTTGTAGTCTGAAATAATGTTCTGCGTGTTCAGCAAGGTAAACAACCGCAGGACACAGTTCTGATGCTTTTATGAGGGGTTAGCTGGTGTCAGCTATTGCTCCATTTTGCTACATGGAGGAGAAAGTGTAAAGCACCTGGCAAATTCCCATTAAAGGGCCACAAATACCCTCCTGCTGGCAAAGCATATACTTGCCTACACGCTCGTCAGAGACTGAGTGTCCTTGCCTAGCACCCACTGCCTCTTCTAAAAAAAAAAATCATTGAGGTCAGGCCCTGCTCCTCACACACATTGCAGAGGAAAGCCCCATACACACGGCCGGACTCTTTGCCAACAAACTTCAAAATGAGCACGTTTTCCCAAAAATCCGACCGAGTGTAACGCTCCATCGGACAAACCTTTTCGGTTTTCATCAGACAAACTTTTCAGCAAAAAAAGTCAGATGGTGCCTAGTCCGACCGTGTGTACAGCAAGCCATCAGACTTTTGTACAAAGTGCAAATACGCATGCCCAGGACCAATGTTAAAATCAACCAATAGCAGAAGTTGACCAAAGGGTGGCAGTAAAGAGCAGAAAAAAAACATGTGATTTGGGAAAGTTTTAGGAAAGTTTGCAGAAAAGTCTGAGCGTGTGTATGCTATGAGTGTGCCCGGCCAACTCCCTTCGGCCAAAAATCCACAAAAAAGTTAGTTTGAATCCAATCGGGTGTATGAGGCTGAAGGTAAATACAAGCATGCAGCAGGGCCCCAATGAGGGCAAGCACCTTTATACATTAAAGCACTGTTTAGCAAATTTAGAATAGAAAAGGGTTACAACTGCTGGCAGGTTTTTGCCGCCGTTCCTATAGTTAATAAGGTATATGTAAACCCTAAACCTATTTATCAGCATGCATGACACAATGCCTCACCACCTAAAGATTTTTTAATAAAAACATTGCAACATTTCTCACCCAGAGATGCTGCCAGTAATAATTATGGTTTCAGGCTGAGAACACCAAGTCGCTGCCTTGCAATTACAGCAGTGCCGTTAGGGCTCATTTACACTTGCATCGCCTTTAACACATGATGAGTTTTATGATGCTTCAGCAATGCTTCTTTGAAGCTTTAATGAAGCTTGGCAAATGCTATGTGTATGCTGAATTTCTATTTGTTTTAAAAGAGACCTGCTCAGTGGTACCCCCGCCCCAATTCCTAGCAGGCCCCCAGGAGGATCTCATTAGTACCCCAATTCGTGAGATCTCAGCTTATGGTTCCCTAATTCAGGAGATCTCCAGCTTATTGGTTCCCTAATTCAGGAGATCTCCAGCTTATTGTTCCCTAATTCAGGAGATCACAGAGGATCCAGCTTATTGGTTCCCTAATTCAGGAATCTCCAGCTTATTGGTTCCCTAATTCAGGAGATCTCCGCTTATTGGTTCCCTAATTCAGAGATCTCCAGCTTATTGGTTCCCTATCATCTCACTTATTGGTTCAATTCCGGAGATCTCCAGCTTATTGGTTCCCTAATTCAGGAGATCTCCAGCTTATTGGTTCCCTAATTCAGGAGATCTCCAGCTTACTGGTTCCCTAATTCAGGAGATCTCCAGTTTCTTGGGTCCCTAATTCAGGAGATCCCCAGCTTATTAGTACCCTTGTTCAGCATATCTCCAGCTTATTAGTACCCTTGTTCAGCATATCTCCAGCTTATTCGTTCCCCAATTTAGCAGATCCCTAGCTTATTAGTCCCCTAATACAGCAGATCTCTAGCTTATTAGTCCCCTAATACAGCAGATCCCTAGCTTATTAGTCCCCTAATACGGCAGATCCGGCAGTATCCTCGTTCAGCAGATCCCCAGCTTATTAGTAGTATCCTCGTTCAGCAGATCCCCAGCTTATTAGTAGTATCCTCGTTCAGCAGATCCCCAGCTTATAGTATATCCTCGTTCAGCAGATCCCCAGCTTAGTTATATCCTCGTTCAGCAGATCCCCAGCTTAGTAGTATCCTCGTTCAGCAGATCCCCAGCTTATTAGTAGTATCCTCGTTCAGCAGATCCCCAGCTATTAGTAGTATCCTCGTTCAGCAGATCCCCAGCTTATTAGTAGTATCCTCGTTCAGCAGTTCCCCAGCTTATTAGTAGTATCCTCGTTCAGCAGATCCCTAGCTTTTTAGTTAATTTCAGCAGATCCCCACTTATTAGTATATCCTCGTTCAGCAGATCCCCAGCTTATTAGTAGTATCCTCGTTCAGCAGATCCCCAGCTTATTAGTAGTATCCTCGTTCAGCAATCCCCAGCTTATTAGTAGTATCCTCGTTCAGCAGATCCCCAGCTTATTAGTATAGTATCCTCGTTCAGCAGATCCCCAGCTTATAGTAGTATCCTCGTTCAGCAGATCCCCAGCTTATTAGTATATCCTCGTTCAGCAGATCCCCAGCTTATTAGTAGTATCCTCGTTCAGCAGATCCCCAGCTTATTAGTAGTATCCTCGTTCAGCAGATCCCCAGCTTATTAGTAGTAATCCCCGTTCAGCAGATCCCCAGCTTATTAGTAGTATCCCCTTCAGCAGATCCCCAGCTTATTAGTAGTATCCTCGTTCAGCAGATCCCCAGCTTATTAGTATAAAATAAAGATCCCCGCGTCAGCAGATCCCCAGCTTATTAGTATCATCCGATCAGCAGATCCCCAGTATCCTCGTTCAGCAGATTCTCTGCTCGGTAATACCCCCAGCTCTGCTGATCCCCCCAAGCAGCATTAACCCCAGCTCTGCTGATCCTCTATCTCTCCAGTCCCAGTTACCTCCCACTATATTGATCCCATGCTGTTCACCACATGTGACATCTGCTATTTTTTCCTGCTTCAGTACAGCAGCTCTGCTGAACCACTGCCACTCAGTCCTCTCTCTCCGGTCCCTGCCCACCATGTGTCCATCTGCTAGTTGCTCCGCTCCAGTTGGGACCCCACTAACTTTCTGCTGCTGCACACGATGTGATTGTCTGCATCAGACACTTCCATAATATATACATATGACTGAAAGGGACTGCTGAGGATATATTTTCCGGTTCACATGTTGGTTTCCAAGTGCATTCTGGGATCTCCCATACCTGCAATACCTCCAAAACAAACCAACATGAACACTGAATTAAAAGCCCCTCAAATGCTCCAGTGCTGAAGTGAGCATTGTCATAGACGTCTATGGAGGCTTTGGAGAAACTTTGAAACACCAAGAAAGTAACAAGGGGTATTTTTGGAAGAGAAGTGAACACAGTGTGTTAACAGGAATGTAAGGTAACCATTATATTTAGTGACAGTTGCTTTGGTGACAGAGTGCTTTGGAAAAAAAAAAAAAAAAATTGTGTCCTAAATGTAATAAGACAGTCCATCTCCTTTAAAGGCTGTACACAAGAGCTACCGTATCTTAGGGTTAAACTGACCTCTGACTTCGCTATACTATTTCGGACAAACTACACTCCTTAATAGGATGCTACAAAACGTGACCTGCAGACCTAGCAAAACCATGATCTTTCCTGGATGGTAGAATGGCGACGTCAAGATGACGGTCCCCCCGCAAACTATATTTAGCTCTCTTCTGATACCAGTCCCTTTTGTTTTCTCTCAGTTACAGTCCCCAATTTATCTGGAATAAGGGGTTGTCGGGTGGCCCCTTCTACCCACATTTCTTGAGATTAATTAAGAGCAGCACAACTGGTTTAATTATATAACATGTTTGCAGATATAACCACCAGGACCCTTTTTGAAAACCGCTTTATACAAGATTCTGAATCATGGGGAGGAATAACGAGTTTTATACCTATTTTAATAATCAGGGTAAACAAACCTACCTACCAAACAGCTTGAGAATCGAAACCTGGGGGAAATAGTGGAAGAAGGGGTGTGGACAAAATGGTCGACCATGGTGCACAAAGGCATACTCAACACCTGACGTAGAGGTAAACTATACCCTGGCACTTCACCCCTCTGTTTAAGGGGGTGCCGACAGGAAGAAGATATGCATCATGTCTGGTGCTCTTGCCCAAAGGTCTGATGTTTTTGGATCAGAATATTCAACCTGATCTATATAGTGACAGGACAAAATATACCTAGAAAGGCCAAAAACAGGTAATTTATGGACTTATCGGAGGAGATCCCCAGACATCTACGATCTTTCATATTTTTTAATCTCCTAGTGGCTAAAACAAAAATAGCTTGTGCATGGAAATCGCCTGTAATCAATGTTACCTTGGTGAAACACAAGGTGTCCTGGATTATGATCAACGAAAAATTGGCCAGTATAAACAAGATAGGCAAGGTAGATTTGAGAGGGTCTGGAAACTCTGAATTGCTCATCTCCAACTCCCTGGGAGCTGGCTTGTTTGTGCTGAGGGTCCGGGACCTGGGGGACGCATGCCACTCTGTTCTACTCTATCCAAATTTCTCACTTCTCTCCCCCACCCACCCATTTTTTGGGGGTTTTGGTATTTAGTTTTTTGTTTCTCCGCTCCATAATTTTTTAGACAATGTTCGGCTACACCATAATGATGGAGGAGTGGAACTATTTGGTTGAAGGATGCAACCAAGAGACAAAAGCCTCTTTGGTCATAACATAACCTTTCTTAATAGGTTTTGTTATTGCATATGTGATAAGACCACCGAGCACACTGTATATTGCATCCCTTTTCCAACAATCTTCTGATGAATATTTGAGCATAATGTACTGTATGGCTGTATGCTGTTTTGGAAAAAAAAAAACCTATTGGAAAAAAAAAAAGTGTCCATGCCAAATTTTGAAGCGAAGTGAAAACAAACCCTTATGCCCTGTACACACATCTGACCTTTGACCGATCAAATTCACATCGGAATTCCGATGGAATTCCATAGAGAGTAAATAAAAATTGTAAACTTCCGATGGAAAAAGTCCATCCGACTTTCTCCATCGAAATTCGATCGTGTGTATGGAGTTTTAGGGCTCTTTCACACGGGGCAGATCAGTAATGATCCGCCCGTGCACCTCTGTTTGCTCAGCGGTGATCGTCCGTTGATCTCCGCTGAGCTGCCGGATGACAGGGCGGTCCCCCGCACACTGTGCAGGGACCGCCCTGTTTTTTCTCCACTCTCCCCATTGGGAATCGGATGAACACGGACCGTCTGTCCGTGTTCATCTGATCCGCCAGACGAAGGAAAAGTATTTTTTTTCCTCCGGCATACTTTGGCGGATCGGAGCGGGTCTGTCAGCGACATGTCTCCGCTGACATCGCGATCCCATAGGATACATGTAATTCCGTTTTTTATCCGACAACTGTATGAAAAACGGACATATGGAAAGTCAGTGTGAAAGAGCCCTTAGTCTCCCATTAATGCTCCTTAACCACTTAAGACCCGACCAAAATGCAGGTAAAGGACCTTGCCCCGTTTTGCGATTCGGCACTGCGTCGCTTTAACTGACAATTGCGCGGTCGTGCGACGTGGCACCCAAACAAAATTGGCGTCCTTTTTTCCCCACAAATAGAGCTTTCTTTTGGCGTTATTTGATCACCTCTGCGGTTTATTTTTTTGGCGCTATAAACAAAAATAGAGCGACAATTTTAAAAAAAATGCAATATATTTTACTTTTTGCTATAATAAAAATCCCCAAAAATATATAAAAAAACATTTTTTTTCCTCAGTTTAGGCCGATACGTATTCTTCTACGTATTTTTGGTAAAAAAAAAAAAAAAAAAAAAAAAAAAAGCGTTTATCGGATCGTTTGGTTTTTCGCAAATGTATAGCGTTACAAAATAAGGAATAGTTTTATTGCATTTTATTAATTTTTTTTTTTTACTACTAATAGCGGCGATCAGCGATTTTTTTCATACTGCGACAATATGGCGGACACTTCGGACAATTTGACACTTTTTTTGGACAATTGTCATTTTCACAGCAAAAAATGCATTTAAATTTGCATTGTTTACTGTGGAAAGGACAGTTGCAGTTTGGGAGTTAACCACAGGTGGCGCTGTAGGATGTGTGCCTATGTGTTTTGTTTACTACTGTAGGGTGTGGCTGTAGGTGTGACGTCATCGATCGTGTCCCCCTATTTACAGGGTGACGCGATCGATGCTACAGCACAGAGAAGCACGGAACCGTGTGTACACACGGCTCTCCCCGTTCTTCCGCTCCAGGACGGATCGCCGCACTGCAGCGGCGATCGGGGCCGCGAATCCCGCGGTCCCGGAGCTTCGGACCGGTCGCAGGCGCGCGCCCCACGGCTGGGTACTAAAATCAACGTATATATACGTTGATGTGCCCAGCCGTGCCATTCTGCCGACGTAAATGCAGTAGGCGGTCCTTAAGTGGTTAAATTGGCCATCAGGATGACTTTCAGGCCTATGCATTGCCTTCTGCAGACCTGATAAGCAAGCTGAGAGACAACTGAAGAAGTGCATATAGGAGGCTGACAACACTGCCAACTGCTAAGTGTTGTCAGCATGCAAGATCTCCAGACAAGACATCTTTCAACATACTGTATACACCTAAAAAAGTATTTGCTTAAAAAAAAAAATGTATACTGGTGAGGCATGATGCTAAACATATTTTAGTAGATTTTTTCTTATACTTCTCTTGGTGTCTCCCAAGACAGAAGGGAGCTGAATCTCCCTAATAGTAGTAGGAATGGGAGATACTTAGTCAGGTTCCTCTTCCTAAGGAATGAGAATATCCAATAAGGAGAAATGTACCGGTACTCTAGTTCAATAGTGGTCTCTAAAGAAATACATTAAATGTCCTTTTCATAATCTCTGTAGCACAATTTTCCTTACATTTACATGGCACCATCCATCACATCTTTGATGCAATAGAGTCAGTGTGGCACTGACTGCTGACAGATTGTAGATTTTTATTGCAGTTTGTGTACTCACTACTCAGTAAACAAGTTATTGTCAAACGATATAGAGTCCATCCATTCTCAAATGAACATGCACACTATACACACATTTGTACCCTGTACATGATGGCAGCAAGGTATGCAAGATCTGTTGAAATGTCCAAAGCAACATTGCTCTTTTCTCCAACAGAGGTATCTAAAGGCTCTCTGTCTTGGTACTCCAATATATGCAGATTAACTAGCTAGAGAAGAAGTATAAGACTGCCAAAGGAAATATGACAGTAAAGTGGCAAGCTTTTTAATCATTTTCTAAAGAAACCAAATATTCCAGCACTTCAGATAAGGCCATGGAATTCGCCCACCTCCGTTATATATCAAAATATTTTCCTCCCCATTTCCACATTAAAAGCATGTAGAAAAAGCTGGGAGTACGGAAATCTTGAGTGCAATATATAGTGGATACTGAGTAAAAGCTTTATGGAAATCATTTCTTTTCATTTCGCATCTTTTTAAATAAAATTGTGGGCAGACACACTGGAAGAAAAATTAAGCAGAGGGTGGTAATTCTGAATAGAAAATAGGACTGGCCTCCTGCTTTCACATAAGAGCTGTCACATTTAGAAAGCTGATCCAAGCTGTGTTTTTTATTCTTACATTCTATGAACACAGTTTTCACAATATATCTAGTTTTAAGTAGAACTCCACTCCCTGTCACAATTTATAATAAGAAAAGCGTTCCGCACATATCTAGAAGGATATAAACTGCGAAACATGGGGGGGGGGATGTTTTACTCACTGCTATGGGGGATGCACTTATATCCACAGTTATCTGAGGTGGTCTACAGAGTGATGGCATATATACCATTCGTTACATCTACAGTTTTTTTCTTCTACAATAAAAATTACAAAGTCTCCTGCTTATACCAATATACCATATTTGCAGGCATATAAGACGACCTTTAATGCTTAAAATTTTGGCTCAACAACCGGGGGTGTCATCTTATACGCCAGATACATCTGCGGGTCCATTTTTTAAAAGACGCGCATCTTCGTGCTTTTCCGTGATAGGCTCAGTGATCCACCTATCACGGACGTCGTCTCGTCCTCAGCCTTGGACGAGAACCGTCCATGATAGGCAGAACACTGAACACAGGCTCTGCTGGGAAACGGAGTGTTCCGCCTATCACGGAACAGGACGAGGAGGAGGCATGGCTTTTAAAAAATGGACGCCCACAGTCTGACTCACTCTGCCAAAAAAATGGAATAAGATCGGCGAATTGAGGTCAGGCAATGGCACAGTGAGGTCAGGCAATGGCACAGTGAGGTCAGCAATGCACAGTGATCAGGCAATGGCACAGTGAGGTCAGGCAATGGCACAGTGAGGTCAGCAATGCACAGTGAGGTCAGGCAATGGCACAGTGAGGTCAGGCAATGGCACAGTGAGGTCAGGCAATGCACAGTGAGGTCAGGCAATGGCACATGTGAGGTCAGGCAATGGCACAGTGAGGTCAGGCAATGCACAGTGAGGTGGGGGGGGAAAGGGTTTGTCTATTCAATAAGATCCCAAAACCAACATTTTAGCTGGAAATTAGGGCGTCTTATACGGCGGCAAATACGGTACAAGTCAATACTATAATAGAATTATGTTCTATGCAGAATAGTTAAAGATAACTTATACTGCCACTGTCATATCCCCACCAGTCATTACTGGGAGAAATCTGCCGATCTATAGTGGGTTTAAAAGAGTAACTCCACTTTTCTCAAACAATTCTACCCACTCTGGTTGATCTATGTACATTGAAAAGGTGATCGATTATGTGATGTAACTTTGGATATAGTTTGCATATTCTATGGGCCAAAAGTTGCACTAATACAGGGCTTGACAAATTTTCTTGGAATCTAGGAGCCAGCTAAAAAAGTTAGGAGCCAAAAAAACGCGTCCCGTCCCGATGAGCTCGCGCACAGAAGCAAACCACATACGTGAGTAGCGCCCGCATATGTAAAAGGTATTCAAACCACAGATGAGGTATCGCCGCGATCATTAGAGCGATAGCAATAATTCTAGCCCTCCTCTCTGTAACTCAAAACGTGCAACTGTAGGTTTTTAAACATCACTTATGGAGATTTTAAAGGGTAAAAGTTTGTCGCATTCCACGAGCAGACGCAATTTTGAAGCGAGACATGTTGGGTATCAATTTACTCGTCGTAACATTATCTTTCACAATATAAAAAAAAAATTGGGATAACTTTACTGTTGTCTTATTTTTTCATTAAAAAAAAGTGTATTTTTTCCCCAAAAAAAGTGCACTTGTAAGGCCGCTGCGCAAAACGGCATGACAGAGAGTAATGCAACGATTGCCATTTTATTCTCTAGGGTGTTAGAATAAAAAAAAATATATAGAATGTTTGGGGGTTCGAATTAGAGCGAAGGAGATGGCAGTGAAAAATGACACATTACACATGCTGTTTTACTTGTTATGCCAACGGCCACCACCAGATGGCGCAGGTCAGGTCACGCAAAGCGCGGCCTCAATTACCGCCCGCGATCGCGCGCAGACTGTGCCTCTGTGCGCCCCCACCGCGATCGGCAGCCCGCGACACGGTAATTGAGGCGCGCAGCCTTGTAGGCCGCAAAGCCGAGGCCTCAATTAATCGGCGGGGTGCCAGGTCACAATTTCTTGTCGCAATTGCGACCTGGAGCCCTGATTTTGTCGAGCCCTGGCTTAGTGAATGTGGTAGAATTTCACTTTAAAAAAAAATAAAAAATACCCAGTCATATTTTTTTTCTCGCGTCCTATTGAATGATGGAAGTCAGCAGAACATCACCTTATTCACGAAGCTCTGGTGAAAACTCCCTTGCAAAGTGCAACTTCATTTGTAAAGTAAACGTTCTATTCCTTCAGCAAATCAGCCACACAAGCACTGACTTCAGTATAAAATGAGAAACTGCAGCAACTTGACTGCTTATGTCCTCATACAGCTCTCTATTTATATTAGACCTTATGTCAATTTAGTCCAGAATCAGTAAGATTTGTCCCTGCTGCGGAATGTGAAAAGTATTCACAGGTGAAATATTCTCTATTAGGTGTTATGCAACATTGGCTGTAGAGATGTGCTGATAACCGGTTCAATCCGTGGGCTGCTTGCTATGCTCCCAACAGAATTCTAAAGATATACGCCTAAAGTATATCTAGACCACTCACATCTCTTACAAGTTTGTTCCACACTTGTGACACTTGTCATGTAACTATGAGCTCAAAGTGCGTGACAAGTCACACCCCATATTTCCCATGATAACCAATCATATCTGTGCGACTTCAAGTCGCAGCAACTTCAAAGTACTCCCTAATTTGACCTCAATGTAAACCCTAAAAAAAAAAAAAAAACGCATGAATTGAAGCCCTGAGCTGTGGAGAGACGTCTCAGCGCTCGCTGAGAGGCTGAGACGGCCATTAATCCAGGCACCTGGCGGATCCAGACATCATTCTCGTGATGACGCAGTGCCTGGACTGTGTGTGGACCTGGTGACGCACAGAGAGTGTATTCAGTCCGCGAAAACAGGTCACAGGAGTGCAAAACTAATTGCACTCCTATGCCCCAAAGGCCCAGCCAAACAAGCTCAGGCTGGACTTCTCCTTTAAAACAGCTTTGTTCAGAAAAAACAAATGCCTGGAAAATGTGAAGCAGGTAAAAGTCATTTTTGTTGGGCACACATTATGAGAGAGGATAGCCTTTGTTCTGTGAAACAAATTGTCAGTTGTCTAGGAACCAGTGACTCATTTGTCAGCGGACATACTACATATTAGAAAGCAGCATGATAGGGCCCACACAATGGTTATGAAGGTGACCCATGTACTGGGATCAAAAAAATGCATTTATGATAAGCCTCCCTAATAAAAAGCATACGATTTATGACAGGATATGCTGCAGAAACTACCAACTCACCGCTTGTTTTATAATCTCACACTGAGCCATTGCTATTTGCAGAGATGGGGCTCCTTCTCTGAGCAAGTAATCAGTTAAATAAAAAGAATAGTCAGCTCTTTAGGCCCGGCAACACACATTACTACAGAACAAAACACTACTACCAATTTCCAACATGCAGCAATTCATTAAAGCAGTATTAAACCCAAAACCAAACAAACAATGTAACATTGCAGCTTACCAATCAATTAGTTTCCTGTTTTTATGCTCGTACACACAACCGTTTTTCTCGGCAGGAAAAAAAAACAAAGTTTTTCCCACGGATTCCTCTCAAGCCTGCCTTGCATACACACTCATCAGCCAAATACCGCCCGTCCAAAGCGCCACGACGTACACCGCATACGACGGACTATAAAAAGGAAGTTCCATTCAAACGGCGCACCCTTTGG
Source organism: Rana kukunoris (assembly GCA_029574335.1). Taxonomy (NCBI): domain Eukaryota; kingdom Metazoa; phylum Chordata; class Amphibia; order Anura; family Ranidae; genus Rana; species Rana kukunoris. The sequence goes on along the minus strand of CM056050.1, from coordinate 175,627,549 downwards.
CGCGCAGTTGCTGATCCTCGTGTTAGTTAAAATTTTGGTGAAGACGATTTGCGCTTTTCAGTCCATGACAGCGTGACAAATGTGCCATCTCCTTTCCGAACACTAGTTTTACCAGAACGAGCGCTCCTGTCTCATACTTGATTCGAGCATGCACGTTTCCCCCCCCCCCCCCTCGGGAAAGCATACACACGATTGGTTTCAACGATGGACAAAGTCCCCCGAAAAAAAAAGAAAAAAAAAAAAAAAATGTTCTTCTTTTTCCCGGCTTTTCCTGTCAAGAAAACCTGATGGAGCATACACCGGCCGGGATTCCGGGCCATATAGCGCTCAGGCAGAAAACCGGTTGTGTGTTCGAGCCCTCTGGGTGAATTTACAATGCAAGGAATTTAAAGGGGTGGTTCCCCTAAAAAAAAACTTTTAACATTGCATTTCTCTTCTTAATTACATGTAGAATCGGCTGGTAGTTTTAAAAAAATTCCCGTACATACCATTTTCTTCATGCAGCCTCACCGCAGCTTCCGGGTATGATGGTTGGCGCGTCACGAGATGCCGAAAGAAACGAACGTTGGTGCGCATGCGCCGATAATAGCCGCACCAACGTTCGGCTTCTTTCAGCATCTCGTGACGCGCTGTATGCTCGATCGATGCCTGTCAATCAAGTAGGCCGCCCTATCCCGACCGTCAGACCCGGAAGCGGCGGTGAGACTACATGCCGAAAATGGTATGTACGGACGTTTTTTTTTTTAAATGCCAGCCGATTCTACATGTAATTAAGAAGAAAAATGCAATGTTAAAAGTTTCTTTTTGCTCTGAAGAAAAAGTAGTTTAACTGCGGGCTTGTTTACACTGTGGGCCCATGAGGGGGGTGGCATTAAAGAGGCATTGTGTAATCTCTCTACCAGTGTTAAACCCTTAATAAGTATTTAACCCTTGGGGTGCATCGCAACAAAGCTGAAATTCCTATTGCAGGGAATGTCTGAAATTTGATTTGTATCTTAGTGCAGACTTCTGGGAAAATCAGTTAGAAAAATCACACAAGCAGGAATTGGCTTTTCTGGGGATGTACAGACGCCTCCAGGTTGCCTTTTGCATGTTACAGAAAATTACAGCAGCTAAAGACAAATGAAAAAGTAATTTTAATGACATTAAATTACAATATGGCTTAAGTAACATAATTATATACAGCATATTTTTTATTCTGTATATGTTTTTTCCCCCGCCCCCATGAAGGTTCTCTTTTAAGCATTCTTTCAAGGGTGCAGGAAAGGCAGAGCTTTTGTATTAAAAAGCCTACCACGTTCTGTAAAGTGTCAGCAAGGCACAATGTATTAAATCTGTACTTGTATATAAGTAATCCAAGACAATTAAAACACTCGTCTAGAGACAAAAAAAAAAAAAAAAGGGGGGGGGGGTGGGGGACTTTAACCTATTAGATAAAAGGTTCACAAACTTTCTCATGATTATGTCTGGCCAAGTTTGTCATTGATTTGGCAATCCAGTTATAAAAAAAAAGGTCATTAAAAGTGTAGAAGCAGAAAGAAGCATACAGTTAATTATAAGCAGGGATCATTGGCATGCGCATCTCGGAAAGCAGTGCGCACAGTAATGAATGATAATAAGTAAACCCAATCATCAGGTTCAGTTATAAAATGAAATCACATTATTATTAGCCACCAGGCTCTGTGTACAACTACATTGCTAGAACAAGATATGCTGTCCTTAACTGCTTTGCCAAGAGCCAGTTAGGTACATAATGTTATAAAATCAGCTGTATGATTGATGCAGGTAATATACAAATTAAATAAATAGGATCAAGCCGTTTTTAATTATTCTCCAAGACTTCCTGACAGTGTTGTCTGAACCACTAATTAGAAATTAGGGTTTACTTCTTTATCATCTAGTAAAAAAAAAAAAAAAAAAAAAAAAAAAACACAACAACAATACACGCAGACCTACTAATAACTGTAAAACCATACACTGGCTTTGATGATTATAGTAGTTTCTATATCCTCTCCAGAAAAAAACAGGAGAAGGGTGGGGCATGCCTAAACGACCCTATTTAAAATCGGCGTATAACGCGCACTTTTTTCCCCCTTAAAATTGGGGGGAAATCGCGGGTGCACGTTATATGCCGATCCCCCCGTCTCTGAGCGCTGTCGACATAGACCGAGCCGAGCCGAGTGTACTGCGTACTCGGCTAGGCTCGGCCACTCGCGGCTCGGCTCCGCCCGCAGCCACGCAAGAGGAGCCGAGAACACAGGAAATCCGGCCGAGGCGCCAAACCCAAAAACACACAAACGCTGCAACCCCGGGCAAGGTGCTGATGGACACCTCCAAAGCCGCAGACGGACACCCACAAGGCTGGACGGACTATCGCGCGCAAGGCCGCAGACGGACACCGACAAGGCTGCACCGACGAGCATCCAAAATTTACGTTTTTTCCTTAAACTTCCCTTCTAAGCTTGGGGTACGTGTTATACGCCGGCGCGCGGTATACGCCGATAAATATGGTACTTCAATACTGGACACTTTCACCCCTTTCCTGCCAGGCCAATTTTCACTGCGGTCACACTTTGAATGACAATTACTCAGTCATGTAACACTCTACCCATATGAAATGTTTATCTCTTTTTCACACAAAAAGCTTTCTTTTGGCAATTTTTTTTTTTTTTTGCTAAATAAAACTACAAAAAAAAGCTCTTTGTTTAAGTTATAAAATTTTGCAACTAAATTATCTTTCTTCATAAATTTAGGTCAAAATTTATTTTGCTACATTTCATTGGTGAAAATTAAACCCAAATTAGTGTACCCATATATACACAAGTATAAGCCGTCCAGAGTATAAGCCGGGGTACCCAATTTTAACCCCAAAAAAATAGGAAAACTTATTGACACGAGTATAAGCCTAGGGTGAGAATGCAGCATTTAATGCCCATTTGCATGCCTCACTGTGCCCATTGCCATCTCACTGTGCCTGAGTCAGTGTACCTAAAATTCTTGACAGGCTGCAGGTGTCCATTCATTGTTTAAAGTTGTGGTCTCCTCCTGGTTCCGTTCCGTGATAGGTGTTTCCCAGCAGCCTATCACGGACGTCTTCTCATCCTTGGACTCAATTTCCCAGCAGACACTGTGTTAAGTGTTCCACCAATCACGGATGTCTTTTCATCCTCAGACAAGAGAAGGTCAGTGAACACTGAACACAGTGTCTGCTGGGAAACGCCTATCACAGAAGGGACCAGGGGGAACCCGTGACTTTTAAACAATGGACGCTCGCAGCCCTTCGGGTACACTGACTCGAGTATAAGCCGAGGGGTGTACTTTTTAGCCCTAAAAAAAGGGCTGAAAAACATGGTTTATACGTTAAATTATTTTGTCTGTAGGAAAATTTTAGAGTCTGCAAACTTTGGTGTATATCTGAAAATTGATCAATCTTCCTGATGTACTGACTGACTAATGATCTTATTTCTTGAGGCCTAAAAATGCCAGGACAGTACAAATACACTTTTTGGAAAGTAGACAGTCCCACTGTATTTATTAACAGGCATGGCAAGTTTTTTGAATTTGTATATTTTTGTCACATTTTTGAAACATGAAAAAAGTTTAAGGGTGGTTCACAATGAAACATGCAGCGGCTCACAGCAATGGTGCGGTTGGTCTCTCTTCACCGTTTCAGGTTTCAAATTTTGGGCTGAATTGGGACCTGAAATGGACCAAAAGACACACAGGGCTCTTTGCACCGCATTTTGCTGTGGAGATAAATGAAGCAGCTCCTTAAAGAGGCGGTCACAATCTCCTGCTATGCAAATTGGATGCGGGGAAAACGCAGCATCCAACATTTTTTTTGTTCACAATTTTTTTTCCCCCCTACATACTGTCACCAGTGTAGTACAGCATTATTATATACTGGTGTGGCAGTGATCAGGGACACCGACTGGTGACAGTATTAAGAGAAAAAAAAAAAGATTTTGTTTACTTTTTTTTTTATGTTTTTAGTACAATTTGTTTTAGACATACTGTGACCAAAACAGTGGAGTGTTAACAAATTACTAGTCTAGGGAGGTGATCTGTATTTTTTTTATCCTTACACACACTTAAAAATGGATTAACGTGACTGTTAAGTCTATTTTTTTTTTTAGATATAAATATCAAACATGCGGTTTTGCACAACGCAGCCCAGATCCTCGTCTTCTAGGGTCCCTCCTTGGTGCTCTTGGTCCCTCCTTGGTGCTCTTGGTCCCTCCCTTCTGTTGAGTGTCCCCACAGCAAGCAGCTTGCTATGGAGTCACCCAAGCCAACCCACAGCTCCCCATGTCCATTCAGACATGGAACAGTGGCCACTGTCCAATCTGACACTCATGACAAAATTTTAGGGGAAATCTCCCTTTTGCTGCTCATGTTACCATTGAAAGGATTTCTCCAAACCTTGTGTTTGACACCCAACAGACGGGAAAAAGGAAGATGTACCCACTACATCAATCAGGTTGGAACGAAATTTTACTTTTTCAAAATGTAGAAACAGGCAGCAATAAAAAAAATTTGAGGGGTTCTGACCCCTCCACTCTCTATCCAAAAATTAAAAGCTGGAATAGGGCTTTAAAACCATGTGTAAAAACAGTTAGGATGCTGGGGGAAAAAATGTTTTTTTACTAAAAAGGGGAGCTAGTAAAATCTATAGCTGAGCTATACAAATAAACATATTCTATTATTGATAAACGGTAGTAACGCCACAGGTATCAAAAAGGCTCAGTTCAATAAAAGCAAACATATTAAATAACAAGGACATGCACTGCCAACAGTTTTCTAAATAAGTTGAAAAACAACTCACTTTTCTGGGAAGTTATTTGCGTGGAAAGATACTTTAGCTAATGGATCAACCCAGTGTTCAGATTTCAAAATATGCATTGTTTGGCTCAAGGGTAAAAATATTTCATGGACAATGCGCAAATGGATATAAAATACTATTGCCATGACTGCTGGAGATGGTAGGATTTTGTTATGTTGTATCTTCTATTAAATATATTCATTTTCTATTGCAATAACATCCCTTTTGCCCCTTTTACACTCACAAGGATGAGAGGTTTCTTCCCCACACACTGGCACCCTCAAACTGCTCTCTGTATTGCTTCTGTACTGTAATGCCCAGTACATGCCATCAGTTTTGTTCGTTCAACCGGCAGGGTGAATGAACAAAAACTAAGGAGCTTGGGAGGAGCTCACTGTACAGCGATCTCCCTACTGAGCGATTGTGTTCTGACAGGGGGGCTGCCCCCTTCTAGAACACGAGTCAGTACTCGCAGCCATTGGCTGCCAGCACTGATCGGATTGCTGGTTATCCAGCATGCTCGTTTGGCTAGCTTCTGTTGGACATGCTGGTGTACACACGGGCTGAATGTCGACCGGTTTCTGTTGAACTGGCCAATATTCAGGCAGTCCAACGGGGCAGAAGTCACATTAGTGTATCTTCAAAGATCATAGGGGAAGCTTGCACAACAAAAGTTGTAAAGATAATGCTCTATTAAAAAGAAAAATCATCAAGAGCCACACAGGACCTCTTTTAAAAAAAAGGTATTTCAAGGTGTCTTCAGGGGCATGACTTTAAGGGAAGTGCTCAGCAGCATAAGGTCTAAATGGTTCTGGCACATATGTGCCACATAAAATGCATTATTAACTACAGTCCTTCTAACATGGTTTTGTCTGGTTCACGTTCACATGCATTTTTGGAAAGGGTCCGGGACATTTTTCCCCGCATTTTGCGTGTAATAGACTTTAATGCAATAGCACCAGAAACGTGTTGTGTTTGTGATGTATTTTTATTTTTCCTTTTAACCACTTGTCCACCGCCCACCGTCAAATGACGGCAGGCGGAGGACTCCAATATCCTGACTGCACGTCATATGACGTGCAGTCATTTGAATAGGGAATGCGCGCGAACGCGTTCGCGCGCATCCCTATACTGTCTGTAGCCGCGTGTCACGGAGACACCGCTGGTTACCGACAGGGGTGAACAGCGGCGCGGATGCCCTGTTAACCACGTGATCGGCCGTGATGAAGTCAAGGCTGATCACGCAGCATGGCAACACCCCCAAAGTGCACGGCGCGTGTGCCCATCGGTGGAGTGGCAGCGTGTTCCCGGGAACACTGCTCGTCACCAACAATGGTACACAGCCATTGGTCAGGGCTGTGTACCACGTGATCAGCTCTGATCACTAGTGTAAACAAAGAGCTGTAAGTAACTAACTAACTGTTACCAGCTCTTCTCCCCTCACACATCGTTTCCAGTGTGAGGAGAGAAGAGCTAGAAGCAGTGAGTTACAGTTCTGTGTTGCTGAAGTGTCTGCACAAACACCACATCTGTCCCTTTGCCCCCCCCCCCCCCCCCCCAATTGTCACCAGTAACCCATAAAGTGCACCTGTCACATAAATAGACTGCCATCAGCGGTGCAACCGTCACCGTTTAACCACCAGTGACCTGCCCCGTCACCCACCAGTGACCTGCCCCGTCACCCACCAGTGACCTGCCCCGTCACCCGTTTATGAAGAAAAAATACTAATTTGCTAAATTTTATGACAAAAACAAAGAAAAATGCAATTTTTTCACAAAATCTATCGTCTTATTTATAGCGCATTAAAAAAAAAAAAAAAAAAACCCACGAGTGATTAAATACCACCAAAAGAAAGCTCTATTTGTGTGAAAAAAAGGACGCAATTTTTATTTGGATACAGTGTTGCATGACTGAGTAATTGTCATTCAAATTGTGAGAGCACCGAAAGCTGAAAATTGGTCTGGGTAAGAAAGGGGTTTAAGTGCACTGTATTGAAGTGGTTAAACACTGTATATAGCTAGTTGCTAAGAAGTGGGCAAGGGAAGCCGGCCGCCACGTCCTTAACAACTGATGAGTCATCAGCTGTCAGTGGGGTTCCCAGCTGACAGCTTATTGTAAAAAAATAAAAAATTAATTGCTGGCAAACAAAAAAGCTTGCTCATCGCCTCCCTTTCCTGACCTGCCGTGCTGCATGTTCGGGTCTGGTATGGATAAAGGGGGATGGGGACCCCACACCATTTTTCACATTTACATTTTTTGCCAGCATTTTTTTTTTATTATTACATTAAGCGGTCAATGGGAAATGCTGAAGACTCATCAATTCTTAAGGATGTGGCAACCGGCTTCCGGGCCTAAAAAAAAAAAAAAAAAAATGCAAAACACACTGCAAGCCATGCCTGAAAAACACAAAGTGCAGACATGATCTGTGTGTTGCCAGTCCTTTCCAGATTGTGCCTCTGATGCCGCGTCTTCAGTCTCACTGCATAAATGCGAACGTTCATCCCCGTTCAATAATATTTAATGCGCATGCGTGAGGGTTCTTACAGGAAAGGCAGAAATAAGCTACAGTATTGGTGTGGAAGACAGCAGCTTATATGGAGCCGGCTTCAGATGGGAAGCATGCTGCTAAACTAGGGGTGCACCGAATGGAAATATTGGTGCTGAAACCGAAAATGAAACATGCACTAGCTGAAAACTGAAAGAAAAATGCAGTCTGCAGTCTCTAACCAGTGTCCGTCATATGCAGCCTAACCAGTGTCCGTCATATGCAGCCTGCCTGTGCCGAGGTGCCTCACCAGTGCCCGTCATATACAGCCTGCCTGTGTCCGAATAAAAGCTGCTGCTATCTCTGTGTGTCAGGGAGCTAATTTTTTTTATTGCCCGGCCGTAGAAACAATGTCCCACATCCTGTGATCATGTCACACTGATTCAATGTCCCAGCATTGGATCAGTGTGCCGTCTATCACAGGAGGCGGGACATTGTTACTAAGGCCCAAACAATTCAGCTCCAAGATCGAGGCGAGGAGGAGGGAGTGGAGGACTGGGCATGCCAGTGCGACACTCCCATAATGGGCGGCACCTGGGGCTGACCCCACCTCTTTTGGTATCAGTTGTTTTTTCCTTCTGGCCAAAATTAAGCTGATAATTTTTGGCAGGCAAAATTTCAGTGCACCCCTCTGCTAAAACAGTATCCAGGTGATGTATAATGTTTTCGTGTACGGGCTACATGGAATTAAAAAATTATGTATAGCCAAGTTTTAATACCGCTTTCATGTTTCTTCAGGGGTGCCTTGGCAAAATGGCTGAATTGCCCAAAAATTGTATACAAGCCAATAGGTAGATCAGGCCTGCCTTTTAGTTACACAAAGCCACAGGTCTTTATTGTGCACCATTACAACCTTCTAGCAGCTGGTGTCCTAACAACTAACGGTGTCAAAGTTTGTTGAGGAGGATGTCTTGTGCCTGCACAACATCCTTGTTTACCCCTACCCTTCCCCTCTCTGTCAGCACTGGGGTCACATTAGTGGTATGAGAGAAACTGAAGGAGAAGACAACCAATGGAATATTAGTCTGCACCAGTGTGCAAAACTGTATATGCATTGGAAGAATAAATCACCTCGAACATTGGGTTTCTGACGTTTGTGGATGTTGCTGCATTATGTAAAACCATTTGTTACGTTTTTTACATTTTAGAATGTGCAGAATTTTAAAGGGTGCCTTGACTGACAAAAAGGTTGAGAAACACTGATCTAGCATCTATGCCACAAGACAGGAGGGTCTAAATGTCAGTTTCATTCTGTAGACCAATTACTATATTTGCAGTAAGATCATTTCAAAAATATCAAGTATATTGTTAATCTGATGAGTATTAAAACAATATGTTAAATTTTAGAACCATTCCACTTGTGTTTAGAGCACTACATTTGATTCTAGTAGACCACAGAATCAAAAGATCTTACAACTTTTGACAGCAAATGACCTCTTCAAGTCTTCTCCTTATATCTCAAGCTTTAATTCCCAGTTATCATACTTAACACAAGAGATAAAAGGTGTAGGGTGATCATGTAAAACCACAAATTACTTAAAAATTTTGACAGTTAAAGGCTCATTTGCAATTTTTTTAAGTATCCATATGCATAATTCAATGATACTTTGCCATTAAAATTTGACCTGATGGTTAAGCTGCTTGGACTACAGCACCATTACAGATATACACTGTTAAAAAAAGTCTTGTGACAGTCTTCATGCACACATGCTTCATTATTATAAACTTTCCACAAAACCAGGTTACAGCACTACACTTTTGCTCAATACCTATAAAGCTCATTGAAAACTAAACCTTCCCCATGAGATCTGAGTGTGTGATACAATCCATCAGCAAGAGACCTGTCAGAAAAATAATATGGCCATTTTTAAATCCTAGGCTGAGGAACCAGCGTTCAACATTTTTATCCAAGATAAACAGGAAGAACACAATTTGGCCTCACAATACAGATAGAACACAATTTGGCCTCAAAGGAAAGTTTTACAAAAACAGATGCCACATTTAGGTAAACAACAAATTGTGCAAATTTATTTTACATTTTTATGCAGCTACTTATTGTCAGTTCGACCTGGAACACTCACGGAGATGTGTGGATTTTACAAGCCTATGAAAAGGCTATATATCATTATTACCGATTATATTCCTACTTTAAGATTTAACCTGGCATGCTTTCCTTTAGAACAGATACCGCATTTATACAGTTGGAATTGTAGTTTCTAACTAGAAATAGCAATGTTTTCAACGGTCACTTACAAAAAACAGCCAACAAAAGCACACTTTATGCAAAGGTGGCAACACATTCTAAGACTCCAATTACATAGCATATGCTCATCATGACCAAGGAAGCTTATTGCATTAAACAGCTCTGGGCTACTGTGGGATAGAGATTGTTATATTTCATACATACACACATATATATATATATATATATTGTGATGGTTTGACTCTGTCCTACCTGAAAGATGGCTGGTTTTCACCATATTTTGGAGGGACAGACACATTAATGACACAGCTGTGTGTTCAGCTCTTTAGTGCTGGCCTGGCTGTGGCTCAGGGCCCCACCCGCAGACAGGAAGTCTGGTCCTGGGAGCCAGGTGTGAGCTCCCAAAACCCTCTGAGAGGAGTCAGAGGCGCTGCATAGGTGCAGCTACTGCATGAGGCAGGCTTGTGCGATTGAGCAGCAAGACGCTGGTCAGGAGTAAGTTGGCTGTGTGCTTACCGTTAGGAAACGGGTAGTTCTGAGGAGCAGAACATGGGCCTAAGTTGGAGGTCTGAAACAGCCGGAGGACAATATACAGGAATGGTGGAACCCCCTGCGAGGGCTGCTATTTGTATTTTGTGAGCTTGTAAATAAAATTGGGCTACCAGGCCCTTAAAACGCTGTTCTGGCTTGGTGTACTCACGGCAAACCGCATCTATCACTGGAGTCTAATAACCCCCATCTTATATATATATATATATATTTTATTTTTTTATTTTTTTTGTGCTCTGCCACATAGTTAAAAGGGTTTAGGACTCAAGATTCTCATCTAGACAGGTTGAGGGGCTCCAGGGAACTTGTATCATTCAGGGGAAACTGGCTTTTTTAGTTTCCTCATTGGCTGGTAAAACGTGGTATGGGATCTGAAGCCTTCAGAGTTCATAGAAACTGTATTTGAGAATTATCAGCACACTAATTGGTCAGGTGTATGCTTGGATAGACCCGACTCAAGTTCTGCTCTCCACCCCAGCATACAGAGGAGATCTTTGCCAAGGGGTCAGGAGGGCTACACCACGGAGAGATCGATGAAGCCAAAAGCAGCAAGGGGTTGCCAGGTATGTGCACAGAGCTGTGTAGAAAGACTTCCTATAAACAGAGATGGATGAAGGGCCTAAAAAGGGTAAGCCCAGGAGTGATGCATGTGTAAAAAGCTTTGTCTGGTCTACAGAAGCCAGTCCACCAAGCTGAATGAACCAACAAATAAATAAAAAATACTCCTGTACCCAGATTCAGCCAGGAGGATAAATGTGTATTTCTTTGGATGAAAAGTCTGTAAACCCTGTGAGGGAAATTACTTTTGACCATTGACTACACATGCACTGCTCAAAAACATTAAATGAACACTTTGAAAAAACATCAGATCAATGGGGAAAAACATCATGCTGGATATCTATACTGATCTGAACTGGATAATGTGTTAGGAACTAAAGGATGGCACATCGTTTGATGTAAATTAAAATGCTCAACCTACAGAGGGCTGAATTCAAAGACACCCCAAAAATCAAAGTGAAAAAATGATGGAGCAAGCTAGTCTGTTTCTGAAATTTCAGTGCAGCAACTCAAAATGGAACTCAGCAGTTTGTATGGCCTGAGCTTTTGTGTATGCCTCAACATTTGGCTTCCCCCTAAAGAGAAGTCGGATGGTATCCTGGGGTATTTCCTCCCAGATCTGGACCAGGGCATCACTGAGCTCCCGAACAGACTGGGTGCAACCTGGTGGCATCAGATGGACCGACGCATAATGTCCCAGAGGTGTTCTATTGGATTTAGATCAAGGAAGGTTATTCAATCGTATCAATTCCTTCATCCTCAAGAAACTGGCTGCATGATCTCATCACAAGAGGCCAGGCATTGTCGTGCACCAGGACCCACTGCACACCAGGTAGGGTCAGACAATGGGTCCAAGAATTTCAAATTTCATTCTGATACCTAATGGTAGTCAGGGTGCCATTGTGTAGCCTGTAGAAGTCTGTGCATCCCTCTAAGGACATGCCTCCCCAGACCATCACTGACCCACCACCAAAGTGGTCATGCTGAACATAGTTACAAGCAGCATAAAGTTCTCCATGGCTTCTCCAGACGCTTTCACGTCTCTCACAAGTGCTCCTACTCCAAGTGAACCTGCTCTAATATGTGAAAAGCACAGGGCACCAGTGGAATACATGACAATTCTGGTGTCCAATCGAGGTACACAGTCCCGGGCAGTGCGCACCGAACCACTAGAGGATGTGGGGCCCTCAGGCCACCCTCAAAATGTCTATTTTAGATTGTTTGGTCAGAGATATTCCTACCAGTGGCCTTCTGGAGGTCATTTCGTAGGGCTCTGGCAGTGCTCATCCTGTTTCTTCTTGCACAAAGAAGCAGATATCGGTCCTGCTGATGGGTTAAAGACCTTCTACGGCTCTGTCCAGCCAGCTCTCCTAGAGTAACTGCCTGTCTCCTGGAATCTCCTCCATGCTCTTGAGACTGTGTTGGGAGAGACGGCAAACCTTCTGGCAATGACACATATTAATGTGCCATCCTGGAAGAGTTGGACTCCCTGTGCAAACTCTATAGGGTTCAAGTATCGCCTCATGCTACCAGTAGAGACACTGACCCTAGCCAAATGCAAAACTAGTCAGTGGCCTCCACCTGTAAAACCATTCCTGTTTTTGGGGTTGTCTCATTGTTGCCCATCTACTGCACCTGTTGATAATTTAACACCAAAAGCAGCTGAAACTGATCAACAACCCCCTCTGCTACTTATCTGACCAGATCAATTTTCCAGGAGTTTAGGCTTGGTGCTATATTGAGTAAAAAGTGCTCCTTTACATTTTTTTGAGCCGTGTACATAGCAGTCCCCGGGCTACAAACAATATATGTCCTGTATAGTGATGCACCAAAAGGTAAAATGATTTTACCTTGCCAATGGTGTGTTTTTCATGAATGTGATTTTTTTTTTAATGCATCAAAAACGCAACACGTGCATTGTTGATGCATTCTTGTTGTGTTTTCAATGCATTTGAATTGGGAGGTGTGTTTTTGTAAACCATGGATGGCTTCCTTTTATGCTATTCATTGTGTACAATTGTGTTGTTAGCTGTGATTGCTCAGTTTGATCACATGTTACAGACAGAGCCAATCAAAGCCCATCTGTATCAAGTGATTAGCTCTGGCCAATCACAGCTAATCAAAACAAACTAAATTAATCTGTTTCATTCAGTAAAATGCTTGCTTATAGCAATGAAATACACTGGTATAAGTAATCATGTGTAAAAAAATAAAAAGTAAAAAAAATTATAATAATCCTAACGACTTTCCCAGAGTAGTACAACATCACTATGGCAAGATTATTTCACTCTGGTCAGTGTTAAAAGAATTAAAATGTTCTTTCTTCTGTCACCAGTGTCCCCGATAACCACCACAGTTATATGATGACACTTTACTGCACTGGTAACTATATGTAAAAAATAAAATAAAAATGTATATTTTATTTTTCCAAAGAAGTATGACGACAAAAAGACTTCAGAAAACTTGCCATGACTATTATTAAATACCTTGGACTATTTTTCACAAAGATAGCTTGTCATTTAATCAGGACTGATCAATTTTCAGATATATACTATAGTTGTGGACTCTAAAAAAACGTTCACACAAACTAAGGTGTATGTTTAATAAACCGCGATAATCCAAGATCATGGAGATAAGGAGCAGAGAACATGTTCTTCGCTTCTCATCACAGCACGTGGCTGTTTTGCCACAAACGGGCAGTTTAATAAACCGTGACCTGAAGATTTCACAGCTCTTCCACTGAAATATCTCCCTTCCAGATTCACCAGCTCAGAGGTGGAGAATCTTGGAGAGAAGCTGGTGTCACACACACACACAGTGCTGACAGGGGAATCCCTCCTGACAAGCAATTGTCTTTTCTCAGTGGTTCGGGCCAGGGAAGCCGTACCTGCTGGGAGAAGACAGTGATTATCGCTAGGGCTATAGCAGCCACTTGTGATAATCGCAAGTGAATCCAGCAGGCTGGCTGTACCCAAGTTGATCGATCAACTTAATAAATTCAGCCTGCCCACTAATGGTCAGTCTAAAAGCTGGGGAGGAGAAACAACAGAACACTGATCTCCCCAATGAATGGCTGTGCAGGGGGAGGGGCATGTCAGAACAAGTCTGACCATTGGAGGAGAGCACACCGAGTTCCCAGCATAGCTAGAGAATTGACCACGGTGTGTTCTGCTTAGTGTAATCTGTATTCACCAGGGATTTCACATAGAGGAAGCAATGCAAAAGAGAACAGGATACTTTTTCATACAAGTACATGGTACAGCAGGCAGATTTCAGAAATATGAAATCCTGGAGTAACAAACACTTTAATTGGTTGCACTAAAAGAAAAAAAATCAGTTTGCAACTAACTTAACTTATGCCAACTTACACACATTAATGAGAAGGAAATATGCAGAATCCCTGCTTTGGTCTGAATTAATGTCTCTTTTTCTTACTGATCAAAAGCTAGGAGAATAAAAGGTCTGCTTTAAAGGCTCACTGACAACACCAGGAGAGGAAGCATTCTCCATCCTAGAGCTGCTCTGTGTTCAGATTACAGCACTGATGCCTTCTGTGAAAAATCGGCCCGCTGTTTTATTCATGCCGCATGATGTTCTTATGCTTAACACCAGAGCAGACATTGATGTGAATCTAAAAAGTGGGAATTGATAATTGACCGCTTCCAGAAAGTCTTGCTGTTCAACAGTGTTACCAGTTATGTAAACCAGGTCTCTGTGACACTGACAATTACTTCCATCTCTGCACTTCCAATTGCTCTCCAATGTATTTCATTTCTTCAAAAACACCTCATTTATGAAAGCTAAAAATGTTTTCCCGAATATCAGCAAACAATGGTTCACAAACGCATTCCGCCAACAGTAAACAACTGACTGGGACATGCACAGGCTTTTCACGCCAGGGTTTTTTTTTTTTTTTTTTTTTTTTTTTTTTAATCTTTAACAAGATAAAGATTTTTTTTTTTGTTCCTTCTTGCAACGCAGTTGTGCTCATCATGTTTAAAATAGGGCCACTTGGGGAATAAATTGAGCGACATGGGACTTTCAGCAGATGGAGAGAACAATATCTTAAAGGCGGAAAGTGTGATAGCAAAATCAAAAGAACGGGAAAAGGCAAAATGAACTGTCAAGCCATTTGAAGTGTAAGAATGTTGGTTTAATAGCAAAGAAAGGATATTGAAAGATGAAGAATGAAAGTTCGAGGAACATGAAGTACAACACAAAGAGGAATACCAAGCCCATTACTGCATGCCTGCAAATGCTAAAAAAGTGCCAAACTTACATTAGAAAAGGCAGATAAAAAAAAGAATATAACCATCATTTCAAATGCCCGGGGCTTTGCATTTTCCTATGAAGAAATAGAATTCTCCACTATTTATTAGGGGAAAGCCATCTGTAGTCTCCAGTTGATGAGAACAATACACATTAGATATCCATAACATTTTTATTGCTATAGCCATAATAACAGTCTGAAGTCTTTTTTCTGACAAACTTAAAAGCAGTTTATCCTATGCTGCATTTAAACGTTCTATAATTTTGTATTAAATTGTCTTAGCAATACATATCTAGATCCCTCAACTACCCAACAGATAAAGCACACAAACTGCATAGAAATACTGTATAGGTATATAAATATGAATTTATTATCCCGAAGGAATTAAATAGGAAGAAACAACTGTGGGAAAACAAAATTCTTTTTTTTTTAACTCTCTTTCAGTAAGAGTCGGTTCACACTGGGGCGACTTGGGATCCGACTTGAAGTCGTCTCAAGTCGTGCTGTCCAGAAAAGCAATGTAAGTGAATGGGAGCGGTGTTAATACACACTACTCATGTCGCTCCGACTTCAGAAGAGGTTCCTGTACTACTTCAATCAGACTTCTAGGCGATTTGTACCCATTGATTTCAATGGAAGTCGCTTCCAAGTCTGATCACTGTTTTAATTGAAGCGACCTTTCAGCAAGATAACATTCTCAGGCAAACCCCTCCCTCCCCTTCCCCTCTCCCAGAGCCGATTGTTGTTTCATTGGCCACTGGAATGTCTCCTGACCTGAAAAGGACTTCAAGTCGTGTTGTAAATCGCCCCAGATCGCCCTGTGGTTCATGCTCATGTCGTGTTGAAGTTGCTTCTGAAAGTCGTGCTGGAAGTCGTGTCGCCCCAGTGTGAACCGACTCTTACTGCTTACAGAACAATACAAACCCAAAACAAAAATGCATTACTTTCAGTTTACATGGCTTCAAAGACTCTTAAAGCAGAGGTACAGCCGAATTCTTTTTTTTTTTTAATTTAAAAAAAAAATTGCGCCAACTAAAACAAACCAATAAAGTCCATAGATACATAAATTGTTTAAAAGTCCAATGAAGATAAATATGACATAGGATATGACATGAACAGCACCCAGGTGCAAATGGAAAAATCGTGAACCACCACCACACGGACTGAGGCTTACCAGATATAAGCCCAATAAAGGCATATAGTAATCAGAACCGGAATAACTCACCACGTTCGCATTAGGAGGAAGGGCTCCTTGTTTGATGCCAGCCGACACAATTTTACTTATATCGCTTGTTTGCACTTCCTTGTGCAAGTAGCCTTTTCATTTTTTTATTAAACTGTACACTGGTACTACACTATGTTGCGGTCTCCTTCCTTTTATATGGTCTACCGCTGCTCTGTATGATACCGATGGTGGCGCGTATCCAACGCTGCATCCTGTGTCTATTCCGATGTGGATTTCATGACCAGCTGGGCTATACAAGATTTCTGATAAGCTGCGACATATACCCGTGGGTTATTCCGGTTCTGATTACTATATGCCTTTATTAGGCTTATATCTGGTAAGCCTCAGTCCGTGTGGTGGTGGTTCACGATTTTTCCATTTGCACCTGGGTGCTGTTCATGTCATATCCTATGTCATATATATCTTCATTGGACTTTTAAACAATTTATGTATCTATGGACGTAATTGGTTCATTTTAGTTGGCGCAATTTTTTCTTAAAATGTATCTATGTTTGTGTTAGGTCACGTGATTGCTGTCTCCTGTGATTTCACTTATCACGTTGTTATTTATTTTTTGGTTAAGCGCAAATTTATTTTCTTTATTTTTATTTTAAAAGCCAGCAGCTACAAATACGGCAGCTTCTGACTTTAAATGAAAAAAAAAAAAATGGACAATTGCCTGTCAAGCGCCCGTGATGTGGGCAGACGAGGCTGAGCAATCGCTCGGTCCTCGGATGCTGCCGCCGCCATGCTCGGTGAGGGAATCAGGAAGTGAAGCCTTGCGGCTTCAGTGCCCGCTTCCCCAATGCACATGTGCGAGTAGCAGGGGGGTTCCGAAAAGCGGAAGTTCCATTTTTGGGTGGAGCTCCGCTTTAAGGTCCAACGGCAGGGATGAAATAGGTCTCAAATATGTCTCAACATTAATAAGTATACAACATATACAGTATGATTGCTCCACAAGCTATTTTTTTTAAAGTGGAAGTAAACCCATTGATTTAACAGTTTTAAAAAACAGTTACATTCCTGGAACATGCCGGGAGTGCAACTGTCACATTGGTTGTGCTCTCATCCCATCCAATGGCTGACGTCAAAACTGAGAACATGTGTAGCATCATGGCAGTTGTAGATTAAACAGAGGCCAAGATAGCAGCTTCCTTGGCTGAAAACGACAGGATAGTTTACTTCGACTTTAAAGCGGAGCTCCACCCAGGAAAACAACATTTTCCCATGTTGTTTAAAAAAAAAAAACCTGAAAAAAAAAAAAAAAATACTCACCCCGAAATACCTGTTGCTATGCGGAAGTCCGTAATCTGCCTCTTCCACTCCGCGGTGCCTTTTCTTCTTGTCCTTCTGCTTGTGAATGGGGCGCGCTGCTTTCTGGGAACTGTGTGTGTTCTCAGAGAGCAGCGCGCCCATTCACAAGCCAGCGTGAGACTCACGCAGGCGCAGTAGGAAATGGGCAGTGAAGCCGTACGGCTTCACTGCCCGTTTCCCATAGTGTGAATGGCGGCGCGGGACCCGGAGCGATCGTGGGACCGGCATCGGGGGGCCCATCAGCGCGGGCAAGTAGGACAAGGTAAGTGTCCTTATTTAAAGTCAGCAGCTACACTGTTAGTAGCTGCTGACTTAAAAAAAAAAATCGCGGCTGGAGCTCCGCTTTAAGTATTGCTAATAAAACTCATGGATAACCAAATTTTGCTTAACTACTGCACACCCTATAGATAAATGACTGAGGGCGGGATGCTCTCTCGTTGTGAGACAATGTCATATGGCATCACCCCAGTCTCACTGCTCTTGTGCGCACAGCGCGGCGATCATCATGGGTTACGCTGTGTCCCTGGAACACAGCGCGACCCCAATCTTGGTAAAGAGTCGATGCCTCTGCCCTTTACCCCATGTGATCAGCTGTGTTTAATCACAGCTGATCACATGTAAACAAGAAAGTACCAATAATCGTCTCTCCTCTCCCTCTGTCAGTGTGAGGTGAGGAGAGATGATCAGCGGCATCTCCTCACAGGGAGACCTGTTAAGGTAATCAGGGTACAATCAGCAGTGCCCTGATTATCAGTGCAGCCCCAACAGTGGGCAGCATTGATGCCAATTTTTGCCCATTAGTTTAAATTACATTTTTATTTATAAAACATTACAATTACAAAAACAGTAGACAAAGACAGGGACAAAGCAACAAAAAAACAACAACAAAAAACACATACATAGGTCTTACATTGTATTTATGCAATTCTTTAAAAAAAAACATAAAATAATACTCCTATTAATGTAGGTTCCTTATATAATGGTAGGCTATTGTTAATAAGTCATTTCCACATAGACAGTGATGGGGGGGGGGGGGATAGTTTTTTCCAGAGCTTTTTCTCTCAGAAAATAGGTGCAGGAACTCAACCACGACACCGTTCAGATTTCACATATACTACAAGGGTCTTAAAGGGGCATTAAATACCAAAATTGCATTACATACAGAGTGCAGAGTTTAGGGGGGGTTACACACAGAGTGCAGAGCTGTCACTTGTAAACACAGAAACCAGACTTCTGTTCAGACAAGTGATTGTGGTGAGCAGGCACCAAAGGGTCTAAGCCAAAGGTGGTGGAACTGAGTTCCCCCAAGTTCCCCCTGAAAAAAAGCCCTGTTTTTTTCCAATTGAGAACTATAGCTTTACGAGCATAGAACAAAAGCAGCCCCACCAGAGTACACCCTGCTACTGTGGGAATAAATCGCTCTATCAGACCCAAAATACATTTTGCCATTGATGGTTGTAATGAAATGTAAGTAATCTGTGATATAAAAGCTAGTATCTCTTCCCAGTACCCCAATATAACTGTACAGGTCCAAAAAATATGAGTAAAGTTCCCAGGAATCCCCACACACATCGCCAAATCCAGGGGCAAAGTCTGGATTGATTTTATATAATATTAGGAGTGTAATATGCCCTGTGAACAATCTTGAACTGAATCAGTCGGTCTCTCAAGGAGACAAGAGAATTAAAAGGAAAGTCCCATATGTCATTCCAGTCGTCAAGTTCAGGGATGTCCTTCGACCATTTAAGTCTTAGTTTCTCTAGTTTTGGAAGAGAGACAGTTATTAGATGGAAATACAATTTGGAGACGTCATTCTTTGCACAGTCCATTGCAACCTAACATGCTTCTCTAAGGCAGATTGAACTAGTCGTGGAGGAGAGACAGAAAATTGACAACTAAGGGCATGGAAGAGTTGTAAAAAGCGAAAGGGGTACAGCTGAGGGACATTAAAGTCAGAGATCAATTTGGAAAATAGAATCAAGGATTCGTCCAAGATAAATCGGAGTCAGGCCGCTTACACACGATCAAATCTATCTGCTGGAAACGGTCTGACAGACCGTCTCAGCAGACAGATTCGATTGTGTGTACGGGTGAGCAGACGGATTTGTCCAGCAGACAGATTTTAAAGCCTGCTTTAAAATCTGTCTGCTGGGAACCCGTCGGACCGATATGTCTGCTGGTTAGTACACTAACCAGCAGACATATCTGCCCGCACATGCATCGAATGGATTCGACGCATGCGCGGAAGTGTTTTACTTCCTGGTGCGGTGACGTGGCGGCGTCAACGTCACCACCACGTCACCGCGCTGTCTGCCGGCGGGGATTTTGGTTTGATCGTGTGTACAGCGATCAAACCAAAACAGCCCAGCAGACAAATCTGATCAAATCGGTCTGTCAGACCAATTTGAACAGATTCATTTGCTCGTGTGTACGGGGCCTCACTGTTTATGTTGAATTTGGTCCAGGCATGGGGGTCTGACAATGTGTAAATTTGCTCCAGGGTAGGATTCAGCCAAGGGATATCGCTCAATTTTGAGACTCTCCCCCCATACACGCAACGTAGTACACATAGACGGTGTCCGTTAATATGGAGCTCGAGGGCCCCGAAAGATAGGTTTTATAGCCTTCTGTCCTCCCCTTTCCCTGTGTGAAGGGGAAGAGAGGAGAGAAGAGATCCAGCTCTGTGCACGGCTGCATCTTTCCCCCCCCCCCCCCGGGTTCCTCTCCACACAGGGATTCGGGTAGCAGCAAATGCCAATCAAAAAGCCATTGGAGGAGGTGGGGGGGGGCAGAGCTAGGCCCAGTTGTGCGAGTCTATAGAGTGTGGCTCCATAGACAAACATGGCTCTGGAGCAGCTTGCTATAGGTGCACGCGAAGAGGAGGAGTCGGTGGGGGACCCCAGGAGAGGCGTTTTCAGGACTGCTTTGTGCCACACTACTGTATGGTCATTAAAAATATATATATATATATATATATATATATATATATATATATATATATATATATATATTATATAAATAAAGAATAAACTGTGCTGTGCATAATACAAATTTAAGCCGCCAGACAACTTTGGAATAGAGCAAAGTGAGGTAAATTGGAACAATGTAGTGCCAATACCTGTGTTAAGATATATTTTATTTTTTATATTTTTTTTACCTTGGATCAGCACAGGGGCTAAGTGGTTAAAATGTCCGCTTAGCAGCAAAACTGTTCATGGACGAGTTTACAATGAACGACTGCCCTAGAATTATTGCTCTCACTCTGACATTTGCAGCAACACCTACCATGCGGTATGATTGTGGTTTACGTACACAGCATGCCAAATGTGGCCTAAATGCCTGCATACACGTGTGTGCACCAGGGACAGGGGGGTTTATTCTTGAATTTTTTTTAATTAGAATTTACATTTTGTATACCTTTTGGGTATCAGTCTCGATCAGGGATCCTCAAACTACGTCCCTCCAGCTGTTGCATTACTACACATCCCATGAGGCATTGTAACACACTGACATTCACAGACATGACTAGGCATGAAGGAAACTGTAGTTCCTGAACAACTGGAGGGCCGTAGTGAAAAGTCTACAAGTGGACAATGGGAAAAACACTGGTAAATAATAATGCACAAAAAACGGTATGCCAACCTTGGAGTGAAGCCCACAGTATATTTTGAGCGGATAAACCTATCATGAGAGAAATACAGGGGTCATTGTTTCTTGCATATTCTGAAATTGATAGCTATCCGTCAAGCCAACCCTCTTTTCTCAATACACTGAGCCAGTATCCATAAACAGATAAAGACTTGACTAGTCCCCCCAAAGTTATGCATCAGTGACAGGGAAACTTTTTAGTGCACACCTAAGCTCACTTTACGGGTGTTTGATGAACACCCCTCCAAGTTAATCTATGTACCCATGCACATATTTACAGGAGTTTAGAAGCCGGAATACATAAAAGGTAAATAAATAAAAATAAATAAATAAATAAATAAATAAAACACATCACTTGCCATTCAAGAGAGGAGAGGAGCGTTTCGACTGGAAACGTTTTGGCGCCTAAACGTGACAAAATGTGTTTTCAAAAAACACGGCTTAGGCATGTTTTTTTAAGCTGCTTTTCTCCTGTTAGAGGAAAAGCCTCAGCTTGCACGGTGCCTTAGTAATCAAATAATGACTATGCAGGATTTTCCTGAAATAGTACAATAATAATAAAAAAACACACATTATGGACACTAGATATAGCGAAATATCATAGGAGATGATCAGAGTACTAACAATACAGTGATGAATTGTTGCGCCTGTGAAATAAGACATCCATACAGCAAATTTTTTTTATACATACACCCCTTAAAATAGTTGGTCAGCATAAAAGCAATATAACTAGCATGATTAAAAGGGCAGCTTTGTCAGCTCCCAAATTTCTCTCATGGCAGATTTACTTTAAAAAGGAAAAGTTCACCATTCTGAACACGTTTCCAATATTTAGGGTGTAACATGTAACAAGTTCAGCATCAGACCCCCCCCCCCCCCCGGATTCCTTCCTCCTTGGTGGCGTCATTGATTTACAGCTGTTGGCTTGCAGGTCTCAATGAACTACAATGGCACTGTTGAGTGCTCCGGTAGTTCATCGAGACCTGTATGGCATCAGTGACCTGCTGATAATGCAATGTGCAATGCTTTCCAGGCTCCTAAAAAAATGTGCCATTATTATTTTTTGTTTTAACTGTGGTTTAAATCAAGAGTTGATGTGCCACTGTACTCAATTGTAGGCATGTTATTCAACAGTGGCAATGAAGGCATCCACAGTTATAACAAAAATCTTCGTAGGCCGAGACCTAAGACTGAAACATAAGACTGAGATACTACCTTTCGGCTTTGATCTTGAACAAAAAACACAGGATTTGTCCTATGTAAAAGGCACCTTTAAATTTATTACCACTTTAAATCTATAAAATTAGAACTGGTTGTGCCCGATTAGGTACCAAGTATTAGAACCACCTTAGAGTGTATACAGGTGGAATCTGTCTTACATAAACCTCAGACATCTAGCATTTTGTGTTCTCTTTGCTATTGATGTGTGTGATTCATCATGCCAAAATCAACAGCGCTTTCTAAAGTCCTCAGAAAGAAAGATGTGAAGGTCTATAAAAGTTTGGCAAGAGATTAAAGAAAAAGATCAAGATATTTAAAACCAATCATTCCACTGTTTAAAAAAAAAGAATAACACTACACGTCCTAGATTTTAACCAGTTCGGCTCCTGCGCAATTTTTTTTGGGCAATAAAAATTTCTTAAACCCCCGGATCATTATATATATATTTTCTGAAAGCAGGGGCCCTGTAGAATAAAAAAGGTGATAGTTGCAAATTTTTATGTTACATGATATTTGTTATATTTTCATGCAAAAACACACAATATAATACCCATATGGAGGTTCAAATCGAGTAAATATTCTAGGTCTTAAAATTGGGTGCATCTGCGATATTGCCAAAAACTACGGTGCACAAAAATCTCCATAGGTGACGATTTAAGCATTTACAGCTCATCAGTTTAGAGTTAACTAGGAGCTCTTTTGGTAGGATTATTATTCTCTCACACGGACGTTTGTGGCAATGGGGGTTCTTTATGAAAGGCAAATCCACACGTGCAAACTACAAATGCAAAAAGCACTTGAAATTGCACTTGGAAGTGCAGTCGCTGTAGATCCGAGGGGGACATACAAGAAAGATATAAAAAAAAAAAAAAAAAAAAGTGGGGAAAATAGGCCTAATTTCACACTCTCGGCGCTAATGGGGTATAGGTATTTACAGTTGTGCAAATAAAATTATCTATGTCCTATATCTAGGACATGAATAAAGCAGCTGCTCAAAATAAAACAAAACATATACACATAGTAAAATAATGATAAAAATCATCAAAAGTCTTTATCAATAAAATACAGCAGCGCTAGTGATCAGGGCACAGTTCAAATCCGATCACTCATTCACATTCAAAGAGATAAATGAAAGTAAGAAAGTTCTCCAGAGCTCAGAGGTTGCACAAATATTCTGTGACACAAAAAAGGGGGTGCTCTTCAAGACAATTTCAACTGTCCATGATTAGTGACATCACTCGTGAGCCGAACAAAGCATGCGAAGATCCTGTGACAATGTCCCCTCAAGGATGTCTACTCACCAGATTGATGTTATAACAGGCTTTGAACAGTAATGTCATCGGATTCCCTCTTCCTCATGGAGATGATATTCCAGCAGCATGCAGTACTCCTAATGACCATCCGGTGTCAGGGCACATAAAAAAAGCTCGATATGGTGTGATACCATTTAAAAAACTTTTATTTTAACATGCTGTTAAAAATCATGCATACAAACAGCAACAAAAAAAACTCCACAGAGCAGTAACTGATACAAGGTGTAATGCCTTTCAGCCGGTCATCAGCTCACAGAGGGTGATAGATAGTTTGTGGATGCGAGCGTTTGCCGCTAGCACACTAAATCACTCTCCTAACTGGAGCACAGCTGAACCACAGTGTTAGGCGTACATGTATCAAAATATTGCGAGATCAGGCCCTGACGTTTCGTCCTTCTGACTTCTTCTGAGGGCGTCTGACGCCCTCAGAAGAAGTCAGAAGGACGAAACGTCAGGGCCTGATCTCGCAATATTTTGATACTGTGGTTCAGCTGTGATACTGTGGTTCACTGTGGTTCAGCTGTGCTCCAGTTAGGAGAGTGATTTAGTGTGCTAGCGGCAAACGCTCGCATCCACAAACTATCTATCACCCTCTGTGAGCTGATGACCGGCTGAAAGGCATTACACCTTGTATCAGTTACTGCTCTGCGGAGCTTTTTTGTTGCTGTTTGCATGCATAAAAAGTTTTTTAAATGGTATCACACCATATCGAGCTTTTTTTATGTGCCCTGACACCGGATGGTCATTAGGAGTACTGCATGCTGTTGGAATATCATCTCCATGAGGAAGAGGGAATCCGATGACATTACTGTTCAAAGCCTGTTATAACATCAATCTGGTGAGTAGACATCCTTGAGGGGACATTGTCACAGGATCTTCGCATGCTTTGTTCGGCTCACGAGTGATGTCACTAATCATGGACAGTTGAAATTGTCTTGAAGAGCACCCCCTTTTTTGTCACGGAATATTTGTGCAACCTCTAAGCTCTGGAGAACTTTCTTACTTTCATTTATCTCTTTGAATGTGAATGAGTGATCGGATTTGAACTGTGCCCTGATCACTAGCGCTGCTGTATTTTATTGATAAAGACTTTTGATGATTTTTATCATTATTTTACTATGTGTATATATAAAAAAAAAAAAACCCACAGGATTTTAGCTTGCACATGATTGGATAATAAAATAAGCAGAGATTCCCCCTCATTTCAGATCTACCCCTCATTAACAGCGACTTCACTTCCAAGTGTACTTTCAGTGCAATTTCAAGTGCACTTTGCACTTGTAGTTTGCACTTTTAGTGCAAAGGAGATTTGCCTTTCGTAAATAACCCCCGATATGTCACACGTGTGCCCCCTGCACGAGCACACCCTGGGCTTGCATTTGTGCAGGGTTGTGGAGCAAAGGGGGTTATGGCAATGTTTTTCATTTATTTTTACTTGATTGCTATCACAAAGGGTTAACAAACCCCTATGTGATTGCATTGGGCAAGCGACAGGTACTCCTTATGGAGATATTAGGGGTCGAATAGACCCCAAATGTCTTCCCTGCCCTTCTCACCATCTAACCAAACAAAGATCAGTTTGGTTAGATGTGTACCCTGGTTGTACTGGCCAGTAAATGGTACATCTGACACCGGAAGTGACATTCCCTTCACATTTTATTGTTTGCATGTGAGATTGTTCACATGGATCTGCCTCTGTCTCATGGTGCTTTCCCTCCCTTAGCCGTCTTCTTGGGCTCCGTAAGAGCGGAAGAGCCCGGGAGCCACAGAAGGCACTCTGATGCCGGCTCTTTGAAAGTGATCGGCAGCTATGGAGCTGAGGGCTGCCATAGCTGGAAGTGGGGCTTGGCCGGAGGATGAGGGGGAGCAGAAGAGGCAGCCCCCCGACCTGTGAAATCAGGGACAGACTGGGCAGGGAAATAAGGACAGTGGACAAGCACGGTATGAGAGAACTCACCCCACTGAGCTCCTGCTGCCGATCTTTCTCCTTTCCACGGCTGCACTACTGCCAGCATTGGCTCCTGCTGCCACCCACAGTGGCCTGTGTCCCAGCAGAGCCCTCTGGCAGCATCCCACAAGGTGCTGAGAAATAGGACTATAGTGGCCTTACAGTAGTAAACAGGGAAAGCCTGAAAGGCAGTGAGCTAAGGAGGCAGCCAGGCAGCGACATTTATGCATACAAAGGGATGAGAAAAAGTTTACCGCTCAGAGGTCCCAGGGAACTGCAAGGTGGAGTCCAAACGCCTGGGTGCAGGCACTGCAATAGTATGCAAAAATGTATGGAGAAAAACCGGGACGGCCGCACTCCAAAAAAATGGTTCCTTTTAATAAAACTGGTTACAACATGAACATATCACAGCAAAAAAATCAGGAGAAAAACTGACGCGTTTCACACTATCATACAGTGCTTATTCGTAGCTAATGAAGCTATGCTATGAATAAGCACTGTATGATAGTGTGAAACGCGTCAGTTTTTCTCCTGATTTTTTTGCTGGGATATGTTCATGTTGTGACCAGTTTTATTAAAAGGAACCATTGTTTTGGAGTGCGGCCGTCCCGGTTTTTCTCCATACATTTTTGCATTTATGCATACAAGCTGCCGTCTGCATCTGCTCTCTGCTGGGGAAGATGCACAGGACATGCGGGAGGAAACAGGGGGACTAAGGGATTGCATTACTGTCCTACACCCTGCACTTTATGCCCTGTATTCTGCACCCTATGTCCTGTACCCTTCTCCTGCACTCCATGTCCTGTGATCTGCACATGTCCTGCACCCCATGTGCCGAGCCCTTCAGTACCCTATGCCTTGCACCCCTCTCCTGCACCTTACACCACATGTTCTGTTATCTGCACATTGTACCCTTCACCCCATGTCCTGCAATCTGCACCCTTCGCATCACAAAATGACTTGCCTTGCCCCAGGTGCTAACCCACACTATGCTATAAAAAAAAATAAAAAAAACCTCAGTCCTATTTTTTTTTAGTTGGCTCCTAGATTCAAGGCTAATTTGTCAAGCCCTGACATGACTGTATACATTACAATTAAGATACGATTAAAGCCTCGTACACACGATCGGACTTCTGTGGATTTTTGTCCGAAGGGTAATGTCCGCAAACTTGGTATGAATACACACGAGGTTGGCCAATGTAATACACACAGGTGGTAGTTACACTTTTTAAAACAAGCAAAGGCTGTCATTTAGCCACCTGAGGAGGAGATTGTATCCCCTTTATGACAAGGCCATTGTTTCTATTCAGCACTGTACTACTTTAACTGGTAATTGCACACTGTCAGACACTGTACGCAAATGTATATCATTTTTTTCACACAAATAGAGCTTTCTTTTGGTAGTATTTTTTTTTTATATATAAAAACAGAATTTTTTTTTTTTTTAATAAATAAAAAATAAATAAAAAAGCGTATTTTCTGCTATAAATATTCAGTTTGGTTTAAAAAATGTTTTGTTGTTTTCATACATTTTGGCCAAAATGTATTCTGCTACATGTCTTTGGCAAAATAAAAATCCCAATAAGTGTATATTAACTGGTTTGCGTGAAAGTTTCTGAATATACTTTTATTAATTTATTTTTATATACTAGTAATGGCGGTGATCAACGAATTATAGTGGGACTGTGATAATGTAGTTGCCAATCTGGACACTTTGTGGAAACAGACTGGCAATACTATACTCTGTACTAATCACACTGTCTGAGAAGGGGTTAACATCTAGGGCGATCAAGGGCATAAATGTGTGCCCAACAATGTGTAATACAGTGGTTCTCAACTCCTGTCCTCGGGACCCACTAAGAGCACTTTCACACTGAAAGCGCGGGGGCGTCGGTGGTAAAACGTTTCCGTCGTTTTAGAGGTGCGTTTTGGGGTGCTTGCGTCTGAATAAAGGGTTAAAAGTGCATGCAAAGCGGTGCTTTCCATTGATTTTAAAACAGGGGCGCATACTGAAGTGTCTTAAAGGGGTGTTCCAGCCAAAAATTGTGTTTATTAAAAGTCAGCAGCTACAAAAAGTGTAGCTGCTGGCTTTTAATAAACACTCACTTACCTGCTCCTGCGTTCCAGCGACGCGCCGACCGGGGCTCCGCTCCTCTCCCCCCCTCCTCAGCCGGCGTCTCCATCCCGACTGTGGGCACCCAGCCGTGACAGCCTTCGGCTTCACGGCCGGGCACCCACTGCGCATGCACGAGCCGCACTACAGGGAGGGGCTGATGTAGGCGATTAAGGCTTAATCGCCTAACCAGCCCCTCGGATGAAGCAGGAAGTGGGACAGGAAGTCCCACTCCTACTGAAGCCCCCACTCCCAACCCCAAATAAATTACATGCCAAATGTGGCATGTAAGGGGGAGGGGAGTGGATTAAACAAAAGTTCTATTGTAGCGTGGAACTCCTCTTTAAAGAAGCTGCTTGCAGGACTTTTTATGATATCCTGCAAGCGCAGCACCCCAGTGCATATGAGGCGCTTAACAAGCGTGATTTTTCGCGCTAAAGTGCCTGAAAAAACGCCTCCAGTGTGAAAGGGATTTTATAGGCCAGGTTTGTAAGATAACTGAAATACATCCTAGGTGATAACATTTGCTGCTCAATGATTGTAGTATTCTAGTAAGCATCTCCCCAATGTAATACATAAAATCTGGCCTGTTAGTGGGTCCTGAGGACAGGAGTTGAGAACCACTGGTGTAATGTGTGCTGATTTTTTACTAAAAAAAAATCTTTTTCTTATACCTGCTCAGGGGAGGGAGGTGACCTTTTACATAAGTATACTTGCCTTTTAAAATGTAAGTATACCTTTTATTAAAAGGTATACTTGCTGGGAAGGGGTTAACATCTAGGGCGATCAAGGGGATAAAAGGTATACCAACACCAAAAACTCTCCTCACTTCACAGTCCCCGCTGCACTTACTACCATGGATCATTAGCTTTCACTGCCCATGCAGGGGTCCGGGATCTTTTTCTAGAACAGATTGTTTTAAACCATCCACTCATCATTCAAGGTTAGGTTTACCTTTGTTAAAATAATAATAAGTGCATGTTTTTCATGTAGAAAAAAAGAATGTGCAATTTTTTATTTTACACAACAGCATGCAAAGTATTGCTCCTGCGTTCAGGATCACAGGTGCAATGTCAGGCTCCTGCAGACACTTCCTACAGCTCTCTGCCCGCAGTCCTGCAGACTGTCAGTTGCTGAGATGCAGGAAGTGTCAATAGACTATGTGCTGATCAGAACTACAAGTCCATCTGTCAAGGCGACAGAAGGGATTTGAACGAACTCTGGAAGCGAATGACGCCCCGCACAGCATCGGCAACTTCAAATGCGACAGTAGCTGAGCAGAGAGGGGAACCCCTTGCCCCCTCTCTCCAGGAGGGGGGGGCTGTTGCTTAGCAACATGTAAAATGATGCTAAAGAATGAACCTATCCTTTAAGGCAAAAAGGAGAAGAAGAAGACAGCGGCTTTCTGTGCAAGCAATGAAAGCTAATCGTGCATGAAGATTGGTGCAGCAGGTACCGGGGTTTGAGGATATGGGTGGGTTAGGGGTGGACAGTGTTAGTTCATCTTTTCATGAAAAGTTGAACTTACACTTTACAGTATAACTGAAAATACAGGCAAAACTTCTTTTTTTTTTGTTTTTGGAGTGTAGAGGGATTAGAACCCTGCTCAGTTTTAATTGCCATCTGTGCCTCCATTAAAGAGTTTCACCCTTTCTGTTAGTCCTGTTAACCATTATCATTGAAAGCAAGAAAAAAAAAAAAAAAAAACGCCAAATTTTGGGTTGTCCCCAGAATAGTAATAAAGGGTAAACCTTCCAATGAGGACACTAGTTATGGTGACATTGGGGTCTCCAAGGAACTCCCTTAATTTGCAGGGATTTCCTCTCACTTCCTGTTTGGCTACAGAACAGAAAGTGAAGGGACGTCTCTGCAATGAGACACAGATGGCAAAAAAAGACAGGGAACAACCCACCCTTACTCTATCCAAAATTTACATAAAAGTTTTGCCTATTGTTCTACTTGTAGGCAAAACTTTTTACTTTATTTTTTTTAAATAACAGTGGCGTGGAATTAGAACACCTGGCAGGTATTATTGCCGTCAGTATACCCGTACAGCTAATGGAGGCATTTAATCCCACGTGCATCTAATCTGGAGGCAGCATCCAGCCCCACTACCTGCACACTTTAAAGAAGAACTCCAGACAATTTTTTTTTGCAGCTGGCAGAGTTTGGGGGGGGAGGGGGTCATACCTTAATAAAATACGCTGCTCGTTTCTTTCCCCACTGTGTATGCCCGTGGCCATCGTTCTTGTCTCTGCCCCGCTGTAGTTCTTTAAAGCGAGTGGTAACATAACTACGTCTCTGCTAGCTATAGTGGGCAAACTTAGGAGTCTTCCGATCTCGGCCTGAGCCGTCCACAATGTGTATGCAACTGTGGCTGGCTATGTGGGTGTGCCTGAGACACAGTCCCCAACTCCACTCCTCCTCCGGTTCAATGCACATGCCGTGTGTGACTTCAAGCATTACCCTTTGCATGATAAAGTCTTCCTCCCGAACCAGACAGCAGCATTATTTTCCAAGGATTTCATGATGTCACTGGGACTGAAAATTTTAAATGACAAGAAAAGTAAGCCCCTTAAATTTTGGTCAGCAGTGTAACAGAGCTCTTCCTTACCACGCTATAGCCGAAAAAAAGCTACAGCGCAGCTCTCTAGTTCCAGGAGGGCATTCATTTACATCCTCCAAAAACCGTGCCAATCACAGTGGTCCTGTACCACATGATCTGTGTCCAATCAGAATTGACGGTTATAGGTAGTACTTTCCTTGTGCGCTGTCAAAGCATTAGGAGACCCGGTAACCAGCAAACCTGACAGGGGACATGCACACAGATAATTAGGGCACTGATCATCAGTGCACCCCCACCAGTGCCATTAATGCTGCCCATCAGTCCAGCCTTATCAGTGCACACCAGTGAAGAAGAAAAATTACGTATTTGCAAAATTTTATAACAGAAACTAAGAAAGTTTATTTATTTTTTTCAAAAATGTTCTGCCTTTTTATGTTTAGCAAAAAAAAATACCAAAAAAGCAGTGGTGCTTAAGCGCTTGCCGACCAACCGCTTTCCTTAAACTGCAGCAGGTTGGCATGTCTGCGCGAATCGTCGTAGGCATACGTCGGCCACTTTAAGAGCGATAGGAGGCATGACGCTGTAGCAGATGTGCGTGGCTGGGGGCCACGACGTCCGCCGGTGACCCACGATCGTTCCTCAGAGAGCCAGAACAGGTATCTGTCAATGTAAACAGACAAATCCCCATTCTGACAGGGGAGTAAAGAGAGATCTGCTGTTCCTAGTGATCAGAAATCTCTCTCCTCCTCCATTCAGTACACTGCCCCCAGTTAGAAACACCACCCTAGGTAACAGTTAACCCCTTGATACCCCCCCCCCCCAGTGTTAACCCCTTCCCTGCTAGTGTCATTTATACAGTGACCAGTGGCTATTTTTAGCTCTGGTCGCTGTATAAGTGTCACCGGTGCCCAAAAGTGTTGAAAGTGTTTGTTCTGTCCGCCGCAATGTCGCAGTCCCACAAAGAAAAAAAAAAAACTTATCAGATCGCCGACAGTAAAAAATAAATAAATGATAAAAATCCCATAAACCTATCCCCTATTTTGTAGACGCTACATCTTTTGCGCAAACCAATCAATTTATGCTTATTTCAATTTATTTATACCAAAAATACGTAGAAGAATACATATTGGCCTAAAATTATGAAGAATTTTTTTTTTGGGGGGGGGGGTTATTTATTTTTAATTGTCGCTCATTTTTTTGTTTAAAGTGCAAAAAATAAAAACCACAGAGGTGATCAAATATCACCAAAATTAAGTTCTATTTGTTGGGGGGGGGGGGGGGGGTACATACATTTTATTTGGGTGCAACGTAGCACAACCGCGCAATTCTCAGTTAAAGCGACACATCGCAAAAATTGGCCTGGTCATTAAGGGGGGCAAAACATTCTGGTCCTTAAGTGGTTAAATAGCACCAAAAGAAAGCTGTGTTTGGAATAAAAAAAAATATAGAAATGTCATATGGGTACAGTGTAGCAGCATGACCAGGCACTTGTCATTCAAAGTGCGAAGGGGGACGGGGGTTCCCAGTATTGAAGTGGTTAAAGTAGCAGCAGGGAAGGAGAGAATAAGAGTGAGTGGGAGAAGCACCCAGGTTATTATCCATGACCCCCCATGAGCAGGGACTACTCTATAAGACTAAGCAGTGCCATTCATTTCTCCTAGACACAGCCATGTCCTCTGATAGGTCCCACATGGCTAGCTCTGCTCCAGCCTCCCCCATCATGTGTCCCTCACACATACAACAACAAGGCATGGACTGTACACAGACATGTGTGTGCATGAGGCCGCATCTTACCATCCCTCCTCCTCACACTGGGAGGAAACACGTCACTTCTGCCATGGTGTGCCCTTCTTCTCTGCCCAGTCACTTCTCACCGGTCACACTGCAAATTCCGCAACTCTGCTCATTAAAATCTTCATTAATTAACGGCTGTCCGGGTGCACTGACACCTCATCTGCTCGCATACGGCGCCGTTTTATGACACGGAGTACAACAAAGGGTAACAAACTCCACTAGCCAATAGGAGCTCGCCGGCTTTGCGACAACTGGCCAATCACTGGAGAACGGGAGACGCCAAGGA
This sequence comes from Rana kukunoris, assembly GCA_029574335.1. NCBI lineage: Eukaryota > Metazoa > Chordata > Amphibia > Anura > Ranidae > Rana > Rana kukunoris. The sequence goes on along the minus strand of CM056050.1, from coordinate 175,595,173 downwards.
AGCGACTAAGGGCATGGGAAGCCATAGCGTCCATGACACGTATGGGAAAGGCGCCAGGACTGCAGATAGTCAGTGGAAAAAGTGGGTAGCTGTTACAAAGGGGTTTGCAGCATTTATGGAATAAAGCCATTTCACAGATAACTCTGTTACAGTTGCTACATAAAATCTCAGTGGGGTTTCCTATGCTCTGTCCCCCACAGCCAAAGAGAAAAACTTAGTAAAACTGTGTTTTATACAATGTATCCGTGCAGAGGAGGAGCGTGGTTTATTTACAATGTAACCATGCTAAGGAGGAGCATACTTTATTTACAATGTAACCATGTAAAGGAGGAGCGTGCTTTATTTACAATGTAACCGTGTGAAGGAGAAGCGTACTTTATTTACAATGTAATCGTGTAAAGGAGGCGTGTGCTTTATTTACAATGTAACTGTGTAAAGGAGGCATGTGCTTTATTTACAATGTAACCGTGCGAAGGAGAAGCGTACTTTATTTACAATGTAATCGTGCTAAGGAGGAGCATACTTTATTTACAATGCAACCATGTAAAGGAGCAGCGTGCTTTATTTACAGTGTAACCATGCGAAGGAGAAGCGTACTTTATTTACAATGTAATCGTGTAAAGGAGGAGTGTGATTTATTTACAATGTAACTGTGTAAAGGAGGAGTGTGCTTTATTTACAATGTAACTGTGTAAAGGAGGCGTGTGCTTTATTTACAATGTAACCATGTAAAGGAGGAACGTGCTTTATTTACAATGTACCTGTGTAAAGGAGGCGTGTGCTTTATATACAATGTAACCGTGCGAAGGAGAAGCGTACTTTATTTACAATGTAATCGTGCTAAGGAGGAGCATACTTTATTTACAATGTAACCATGTAAAGGAGCAGCGTGCTTTATTTACAGTGTAACCGTGCGAAGGAGAAGCGTACTTTATTTACAATGTAATCGTGTAAAGGAGGAGTGTGATTTATTTACAATGTAACTGTGTAAAGGAGGAGTGTGCTTTATTTACAATGTAACTGTGTAAAGGAGGCGTGTGCTTTATTTACAATGTAACCATGTAAAGGAGGAACGTGCTTTATTTACAATGTAACTGTGTAAAGGAGGATTGTGCTTTATTTACAATGTAACTGTGTAAAGGAGGCGTGTGCTTTATTTACAATGTAACTGTGTAAAGGAGGCGTGTGCTTTATTTACAATGTAACTGTGTAAAGGAGGAGTGTGCTTTATTTACAATGTAACTGTGTAAAGGAGGTGTGTGCTTTATTTACAATGTAACTGTGTAAAGGAGGATTGTGCTTTATTTACAATGTAACCGTGTAAAGGAGGCGTGTGCTTTATTTACAATGTAACTGTGTAAAGGAGGATTGTGCTTTATTTACAATGTAACCGTGTAAAGGAGGCGTGTGCTTTATTTACAATGTAACTGTGTAAAGGAGGCGTGTGCTTTATTTACAATGTAACTGTGTAAAGGAGGAACGTGCTTTATTTACAATGTAACTGTGTAAAGGAGGCGTGTGCTTTATTTACAATGTAACTGTGTAAAGGAGGATTGTGCTTTATTTACAATGTAACCGTGTAAAGGAGGAGTGTGCTTTATTTACAATGTAACTGTGTAAAGGAGGAGTGTGCTTTATTTACAATGTAACCGTATAAGAGAGGAGTGTGCTTTATTTACAATGTAACTGTGTAAAGGAGGATTGTGCTTTATTTACAATGTAACCGTGTAAAGGAGGAGTGTGCTTTATTTACAATGTAACTGTGTAAAGGAGGAGTGTGCTTTATTTACAATGTAACCGTGTAAAGGAGGCGTGTTCTTTATTTACAATATAACTGTGTAAAGGAGGAGGGTGCTTTATTTACAATGTAACCGTGTAAAGGAGGAGCATGCTTTATTTACAATGTAACCGTGTAAGAGAGGAGTGTGCTTTATTTGTTTAGTGCCCCCTTGCTTTTCGCATGGGCATTTTTCCAAAAGCTAGTTTGACTGGGAGTGTTACATTGCTCCCAGTCGTGATTTGTCAGGGTTAGTGACCTGTGTTATTCTGGAAAGGACCGCTGGCTCGGACTGCATTCTGAGGATGTGAGTTCATCATTGGCCAGCAGTGGGAGCTAGAGGGATTTCTGGCAGATGGAATCTTCCCCAGCAGCCAATTAGAGAGGGTTTTCTCTCGCTGGGCATGCTGGGGAGGGATATATCTGGGACGGAGATCAGGTGTTCGCGGGCGTTTTGCTGCGTGGGGTCCCGGAGTCGGGGTGCGGCACCCACCTTCAGGGTGTGCGCATTCAGGGACCCTGACGGCGTGGCCTACCTGGCCAGGCTTCGGGCCTTATCGAGTCTCAACCGGAGACAAAACTGAGGGGACCCCAGTGGCTCACTGGTTTTCCCGTTGCCGTGGAGAAGATCCGGCGTCCGGGCAGGGAAAGGACAGGTATGCTTTGCTGTCACCCGGAGATCTTTTCTAAGGAGAAAGTTACTGGGAGGATTCGCTCTGTTTGGATGTTCTGAATGTTTTACATTTTATTGGCCCGTGGCAGGGGCTTAGAGTCGAGTCAGCGAAACTCGTTCCTCCCAGCTAGAATTTAAGGTGACGTCCCGGCTGCTGTCTGAGAGAGAGAGACCGGCCCGGGAGACACCTCGCCCACCCCAGGGCGCTGATTGGCTCCGCGTGTTCTTTTTCAAGAGCTAATCTCTGCTACACCTATATCCAGGCCTGACATCTAGAGTTCTTTCCTTCTCATCAACCTGTTCTTCCTTCATCGAGTTGATGTTCTGCATTGTTGGCCTGGAATTAAAGCATTGAAAAAAACTTTATTCACTGTGTGGACACTCAATAATTATCTGGTATTTCTGGTGCATCCCTAGACAAAAGTGAGAGTGACTTAATTTGCCGATCCCATCATCAAACCAGCGGCTCCTTCGGGGGTGAGCGCTACATTTACAATGTAACCGTGTAAAAGAGGAGTGTGCTTTATTTACAATGTAAGCATGTAAAAGAGGAGTGTGCTTTATATACAATGTAACCGTGTAAGAGAGGAGTGTGCTTTATTAACAATGTAAGCATGTAAAAGAGGAGTGTGCTTTATATACAATGTAACCGTGTAAGAGAGGAGTGTGCTTTATTTACAATGTAAGCATGTAAAAGAGGAGTGTGCTTTATATACAATGTAACCGTGTAAGAGAGGACTGTGCTTTATTTACAATGTAACCGTGTAAGAGAGGACTGTGCTTTATTTACAATGTAACCGTGTAAGAGAGGACTGTGCTTTATTTACAATGTAACCGTGTAAGAGAGGACTGTGCTTTATTTACAATGTAACCGTGTAAGAGAGGACTGTGCTTTATTTACAATGTAACCGTATAAGAGAGGACTGTGCTTTATTTACAATGTAACCTTGCAAAGGAGGAGCATACTTTATTTACAATATAACCGTGTGAAGGAGGAAAAATATAAAATATTATTTTGTTCAGTATTTACAGCATATACATGACATTCCTAACTGTAGACCCTACTGCTACATACAATTATGCACATACATAGCTCCAGAGCATCTCCCCCTCATGGAAACCCTCTGTCCACAGGTGAGTGCACTAAGCAATCAGTGTCCTCTCAGAAGCGTGGGTGCAGGCAATGCATGGAACAAAACTTGAAAAGAAAAAGGTTGGACAGCCGCACTTCCAAAAATCCTTAAAAAGGTCGCCTTTATTGGTAAAAAGAAACAGCACTACAAATCACAGCAGGCAGTGGGGTATAAGCTAATGCCTTTCACACTGTAATGTCAGCGCTTAGTCATAGCTCATTATCTGTGATTTGTAGTGCTGTTTCTTTTTACCAATAAAGGCAACCTTTTTAAGGATTTTTGGAAGTGCGGCTGTCCAACCTTTTTTTTTTCAATTGAATAAAAGTGTGGGTCAGGCAACCTCTTCCTGCCACCACCCTTCCTCTCTGATGGAAACAGAATGACTCTTCGTAGGCCATCCCATCCTGGCAACCATCACTCAGTGCTTGTAAATAGACATCTCCAGCTGCCATTCCTTTCCGAATGTCCTCAAAGCGGGCCCAGGTCACCTCACACTCTGGAACCTGCAGCGGCTTAGGGATGTGTAGGTACTCCCAAACCAAAACTTCCCCTCACTCTCCTGGTGAGTTCTCAATGACATCCATGGTTTCGGGAGAGACATAGGGAAAATTCAGACCACACTCCAAAGCAACTCTCCTTTGAACTTCCGGCTGAACTCAGGAAAATCTGGGCAACTCTCTAGGTTTTCCTTTCCCCGGCAGGACACAGGCATCAGAGGACCTCTTCATCCATTGCCTATAAGTGGGCATTCTGGTCTGGATGATGGAGGGTCTTCGAAAAAACAGTTGTCTGCTACTGATGGCTGCTTCTGCAGCTGTTTTAGGTTCCCCAGCAAAATCTGTCTCTTCTCATGCCTCAGACTGTACCTCCAGAACCTGCAAACCTCCTGTCTCCCATTCCTCCTCTGAGCAGCTGTCAGGAGATGACCATTCGGCTAATCTCTGCAGGGACCCAAACTCCTCTAGCAGTCTGGGGTATCCACAATCTATGTCCCTGCTCCGCATTCCCCTTCCAGCTCACCTGAGGGCAGACCTCCCTCTAACACTGGCTCCTTCCAGTCAGGAATAGCGAAGGGCATAGTAGCAGTCGGCATTTTAGGAACATCTGGCTCTTGCACGGCAGTACTTACAGTTACCAGGTGCCCAACCAGGCCACAAGCTACAGCAGACTCATCTTCTCCGATTGTCATGACTTGTCTTTGCATGGGAGTCACCAAGGTCATAATCTACCCTGCCTTTCAAGGATGACTCCAGGCCCGCTCCGGCCTTCCGGGATGTCCGCAGCTGCAGTTTACAAAGTCCTGAATGCAGGTCCACATGATAGTATTGTGGCAGGTCCACATGATAGTATTGTGGCTCCTGCTGGCTGGATGCATGCTGGTATCTGACAATTCATTATAGCCACGAGTGATTTTAAATGACTTTTTTCTCTCGGAAATTACATTTTGTGCACGGACAGTTCTAAGCACAGGAAACAAGCGCTACTTTACAGGCATACTATAGACACCGCCCTAGGTAAGAAATTTAAAGAAATATTTCAATGTTATTGTTTCACTTTAAGCATTATTAAAATCACTGCCTCTGAAAAAATGGCCGTTTTTTAAAACTTTTTTTGCATTGATACATGTCCCCTGGGGCAGGACCCAGGTCCCCAAACACTCCCCTGGGGCAGGACCCGGGTCCCCAAACACCTTTTAGAACAATAACTTGCATATTAGCCTTTAAAATTAGTACTTTAGATTTCAAACGTTCGAGTCCCATAGACTTTAACAGGGTTCTAAAGTTCACACAAACTTTTGGTCTGTTCGCAGGTTCTGGTGCGAACCGAACCCAGGGCTGTTCGGCTCATCCCTAGTTACTAGTACAACGCTGCAGATCAGACAGCAAAGTGTCACTGCAGGTGCTGAGCTTTTAAAGGCAAAATGGCGCCAAACGAGTATTAACGTGCACGCAATTGGTGCGCGCCGACGCACAGGCACAGACAGCTGCTGCTGTTGATCCTGTGCAGCCGTGTGCGCGTGCATGCGCGCACATCGGACTCTAATGGCAGGTCCCTGACATCTGCAAACGGATAAGTAGTTATTGTGTCACTTGTAGCGCCATAGGGAAATCTGCTGCTTGTGTGCCATCTAATACAACTGCTATTACTTATTATGCTTTGTGAATATCAACATACTATTTGAGATATTATGCTGTGCTAAGAACTGTTTGCTAAGGAATACCTTAAAGGGCCATCTACCTCCAAATTACCTGAGCAATATTCGCCTCTTATATGCAACTATAATTACCTAAGGCTATATTGCCTCTTATATGCAACAACTATTACCGCGATTATTTTGAAAGGATTGTCTGTACACTCACTCTTGCCTAGAATCTCGTCAGGAAAAACAAGGGTTTTTTCCTTGCGAGATTCTGGCCCGTGTGTACAGGGCTTCACTCTGAATAAGTCATAGTAGTTTCAACTGACAATCCTGAATAGGCCAGGGGCCTGCAGTGTAACAGGCACCATTGCGCCGTGTTGCGTTCCACGCTGGAACGCATACGGCGACCGCACGATCACGACATCGCCCAGCACCGCGTGCATTCCAGCCTGGAACATGGAAGTGCGATGCGGATCAGCGCTGAATTCATCACACCTGTCTACTGCCTATAAAGGCATTCAATTTAAATAGAAACCTTGTTCCATTATTGTCAGCCGTACCGTCCACGCTACAATACAGGCAACATTATGGCCAGCTAGCAAAGATCTTCACTGCGTCCAGCCTGCCATCGCTGCGGACAACCTGGGAGTTCTTCCTTGCTGACTCCCTACACTATGGAGTACCTTGCTGCTAAACTCAAGCCCTACAAAACGGATAAGTAGCAATTGTTTCACTTGTAGTTCTACAGAAAGACCTGCTACATATAATTGCTCTTAAACATTTATTGTATTTAACTCTGGCTTATTGCATACTAAGATACTGCTTGGGACTGATTGTTGTGCCTGTTTGCTGTGGAGTATCTTAAAGCGACATACACTCTGCAACCATTAGTTGTTATCACAATTTCTATTTACTACGTGCTTGACATAAGTTCTTACTTGTTTATGGGCCCATGCCCTAAGTGACTGAACATGTTCGCCTTAAAGGGGTTGTAAATAATTTTTTTCCCTAAAAAAGCTTCCTTTACCTTAGTGCAGTCCTCCTTCACTTACCTCATCCTTCGATTTTGCTTTTAAATGTCCTTATTTCTTGTGAGAAATGCTCACTTTCTGTTCTTCTGTCTGTAACTACACACCGTAATGCGAGGCTTTCTCCCTGGTGTGGAGAAAGCCTCTTGTAGGGGGAGAGGGCAAGCAGGCAAGTCAGGACACTCTCTACTTTGCAGATAGAGAAAGGAGCTGTGTGTTAGTGGGCGTCCTGACACTCCTGCTCGCCCCCCTCAAGAGGTTTTTTCTACACCAGGAAGAAAGCCTTGCATTACGGTGTGTAGTTACAGACAGAAGAACAGGAAGTGAGGATTTCTCAGAAAAAATAACGACATTTAAAAGCAAAATCGAACGATGAGGTAAGTGAAGGAGGACTGCACTAAGGTAAAGGAAGCTATTTAGGGAAAAAAAAATCCTTTACAACGCCTTTAAACTTTTCAGTGCTAGGGTTGAAGGTATTTCATACCAGCGGCCTAATGCATTTCTCTATGTTAAAAGTAATATGATGTAGAGAACCCCCAAACTCCTGTGTTCTGATTGGAGTGACGCCTCGGGTGCCGTACTGATAATCACTTGCATTCAGAAGTGCATTGGAATCTTCACGCATATTGTATCCTTTTTTAACGCAAGGGTTTGGTCGCATGTTGTAATGCGTCCACCCCTAGTAGCTCAACGCATTCCGTTATGTGAGAGAGAGAGATGATGTAGAGAACCCCTAAACTCCTGTTTTATGTGGAGTGACGCCTGGGGCTCAGTACTGAAATCTCCCATAACATAGGCACATGCATTGAAATCCTTGCGGTTGTGGTTCACTCCCCTTCACTAGAGCCGTTACATGCAGTACCCCTTTTTGTGGCTGTGGATATTACTTGAGGAAAATATTTGATGGTGAACTACTGATCCCAGCCGTCCCGACATCCAAATCTTGCACCCTCAGGCTGCATCGACTTGACACAAACACCACAGTCTCTCCTCTGGGCTCTACACTCAGCTCCTGTTCCAGGACACCTTTCCATGACCGTGTCAAGAAAGGCTACCTCCCAGCTCTTCCTGGCGTGACTCTTCCAGATGTCCACTGTGCCTCACTCACCGACTCCTGCCCCGAATCCTTCCTGAAGAATTTACCCAAACCATGCGGACACCTCTCCATGACTTTGTAAGGAGAGGCTCCCAAGCTCCTCTGCCGGATCCACACCCCCACCTAGATGGGGGTTTATCTCCAGCATGCAGTCTAGCACTTCATCCTTCAGTTCACCTGGTCTACAACTCCCCCCCCAGCAGACTGACTATGGGAATATATAGGAGGAACCGCCCTCTGCCAATCCTAGTTGGGGATTGGTCAGAGCACCTAAATACACCCCATGCCACTCCAACTCTCAGCCCTGCCCCCTTTCCAGAACATTCTCACTGGAAACAGGGGAGGCGCCCAAAAGCTAAAGTACATGTCAGTCACACCCACTGCTACACTAACCGCTCCCTGCCCCCAGAACAAAAACAAACAGGCCCAGATCGCAGCATAGACCTGCTTAAATGTGCCTGCACTGGCAGGTTACACCAAAAATCTCACATCTAGCACCTACCTATGGTAGAGGGTGCTACATATGATACACCTTGCCTGACATGACCCATGCTTTAGTTACCTTTATAGCACAGTTGTATATGTGATCCTTCTATTCCATTTAGTTGTGTATGTTCTGGTATAAATGCTTCTATTCTATATTCATGTTTGATTTCTTGTTTTTTCTTACCTCCATGTACAACATTGAATGTTGGAAAGCTAAATATGAAACTTTGTATTAATTTGTATCTGTACTTATTTGTATTTCCTATTTAGCCTAATAAAAATGTATAGAAACACAGAGATTATCCAGATAATGGAAAATCTGAATGTTAAGTCGCAAGAGTCATTAGAACCTTTGAGAAAGTGACCAGCCCTAACAGGACACACTGACACTAGAAGTGGCAAGAGCCTACAGCAAAATGCAAATACTGAGGGCTGACCTGGATAAATTGGTATATTTAGGTATGTGTTGGCTAAGTTGATCAAGATCAAATAATCGTTTATAATAATTGTTCACTTACATGACATAATTGTTTGCAGCAACTTCATGTGATAACTTTTGTCATTGCCGAAACTTCTTTAGGTCCAGCACTGATCTAAAAAAACCTGACAACTTGGGCACTAGTAAGATTGGGGAGTAGGGATGAGCTCCGCGTCGATCGATTCGAACGTATGTTCGACTCAAATATTGTCTGTTCGTACGTTCGCCGAAATTCGAACAAAACGGGTCGTTCGCGCAGCCAAATTCGAGTGACGCGTCACGGCCCATAATTCACTGCGTCATTTCTATGACCTGCATGCTTGCCCAATCACAGAGCTCAAAAAATGGAGAGCCATAATTGGCCAAAGCCAGGGTGAGAGAGCGAGAGAGAGAGAGATTCTCGTAGATTGCGGCGTAGTGTATCCTATTTACACTACGCCGCCGCAACTTATAGAAGCAAGTGCCGTATTCTCCAAGCACTTGCTCCGTAATTTGCGGTGGCGTAGTGTAAATGGCCCAAGGTATTCTCGCATAATTCAGAGGGGGCGGCTTGTATTTAAATTAAGCGCGCCCCCGCGCCGAATGAACTGCGCACGCGCCGGCCGTAAACGTAGCCCAGTGTGCATGCTCCATAGTACGCCGCAAATACATTGGTTTCGACGTCAACGTAATTAACGCACAGCCCTATTCGCGACGAGTTACGTAAACGACAGAAAAAACACAACGCTGTCCCGACGTTCATACTTAACATGGCGTACGCCGGACCTACGCAAGGTTACCCCTCATATAGCAGGGGTAACCTTACGTTTACGCAAACGACGTAAACTACGACGACGGGGCGCAAATACGTTTGGGAATCGGCGTATCAGGCTCATTTGCATATTCGACGCAGAAATCGACGGCAACGCCACCTAGCGGCTAGCGTAACATTGCAACTTAGATCCAAAGGTGTAAGTGACTTACGCAAGTCGGATCTAAGCAAAATCGATGCGTAACTGATTTGAAGAATCAGTCACATAGATACCCAGCAGAAAAAACAGAGATACAACGGCGTATATGGAGCTACGCCGTCGTATCTCTTACGAGAATCTGGCCCAGTGTCTTTATTACTAGATAGATAGATAGAGCAGGCAGGTTAGTCAGTTTAGTTAAATTTACAGTGTGTAGAGGATATATATACACCCCGGAGTTGTACATATATTTATACACTGTATAGCTTAGCTAGATCAGTTCTTCCTAATTTACTGGCAGGCAGGTGATTATGATATTTAAAGACGTTATCACAGGTATAGACACCCAGCAGGTACAATATTTAAAGGAATTTTTCATTTTTTTATTTTATTTAAGCATCATTAAAATCACTGCTCCTGGAGCAGTGATTTTAATGATGCTTAAAGCGGAGCTCCACCCGCATTTTTTTTTTTCAAAGTCGGCAGCTACTAACAGTGTAGCTGCTGACTTTGAATAAGGACACTTACCTGTCCTTGGCGCCCGCGCTGACGGCCCCCCCCCCCGATGCCGGTCCCACGATCGCTTCGGGTCCCGCGCCGCCATTCACACTATGGGAAACAGGTGGTGAAGCCTTACGGCTTCACTGCCCATTTCCTACTGCGCCTGTGTGAGTCTCACGCTGGCTTGTGAATGGGCGCGCTGCTCTCTGAGAACACACACAGTTCCCAGAAAGCAGCGCGCCCCATTCACAAGGAGAAGGACAAGAAGAAAAGACACCGCGGTGTGGAAGAGGCAGATTACGGACTTCCGCATAGCAACAGGTATTTCGGGTGAGTATTTTTTTTTTTTTCACGTTTTTTTTTATTTATTTTTTTAAGACTTTTGGCCAAATGTGGTTTTCCTGGGTGGAACTCCACTTTAAATTAAAAAAAGAAAAAGAAAAATTCCTTTAAATATTGTACCTGCTGGGTGTCTATAGTTTGCCTGTGAAAACGTCTTTGAGAACCCGGGTCTTGCCCGAGGGAACATGTATCAATGGAAAAAAAGTTTTTTAAAAACGGTCGTTTTTTCAGGAGTCCTTACTAGACTGGGATGCTTTGGCTTTAATGTTTCCAAACTAGTTTCTTTAGCTTGGCATCACAAAACTGATCCCAAAATTTTTGGTTAGCATGAAAAGGCTACTTTTATCTTCTATCCTGGGTTAGGAGCCACCACTTTCCACCTTTTACTCAATAGATTGCCTCTTAACCACTTAAGCCCTGGACCAATATGCTGCTAAATGCCCAGAGGCGTATTTACAATTCGGCACTGCGTCGCTTTAACAGACAATTGCGCGGTCATGTGACGTGGCTCCCAAACAAAATTTGCGTCATTTTCTTCCCACAAATAGAGCTTTCTTTTGATCGTATTTGATTGCCTCTGCGATTTAAATTTTTTGCGCTATAAACAAAAATAGAGCGACATTTTTGAAAAAAAAAAACAATATTTTTTACTTTTTGTTATAAGAAAATTGAATAAACTAAATTTTAGTCAAACATTTAGGCCAAAATGTATTCAGCCACATGTCTTTAGTAAAAAAAAAACGCAATATTTTTTTTTTAGCTACCTAGCAGCAACAGCGACACTAATACAGCGTTCAGAAAAATGATCGCTTAGTGACGCTGGCAATAGGGGGTGAAAGGGTTAACTAGGGTGGTGATCAATGGGTTAAAACTTTATTAGGGGGGGTACGGGGCTACCCTGAACCTTACACTAACTGTCTGTCACACTAACTGTCACACTGACACTAAATGCAGTGATCAGTACATATATGATCACTGCATTCAGTGACACTGTGACAGGGGGGTGGGGGGGTGATCGCAAGGGGTTAATGTGCCTATGTGTGTGGTGTCAGTGTAGTGTTGGTGCAGACTTACTGTGACTCTTCTCTTATCTCGGCGGTTTGAAAATACCGCCGAGATGAGAGCTGCATCACTTCCTCTGCCTATGTTTACATTTTACAGGCAGAGGAAGTGACACCGGGGCGGCGCACGGGATTGGCTGGGAGCGATCATGAGGGGGCGGACAGAAACAAACCGCCGCCCCCCTCGAGTTGGATCGTTCCCGGAGGTAAGCCGACCGCCGCACGCAGCGGAGGGGGTCCCGATCGGACCCCCGACCCGCTAGAAGGCAGGGACGTATATATACGCCCATCTGCCTGTACGTGCCATTCTGTGGACGTAAATAGGCGTGTGGCGGTCGTTAAGTGGTTAAAGTGTTTTCCCAAATAACAATTTACTGTTAAAAGGGATGGCACATAGAGCTTGTTTAGTATCGGAGTCTATCGACCAATGCCTATGCCAAAGGGCTGGCTTGTTTAGCCGTGATAGATATCAGACATGCTGAGAAGTAAACCAAATCTACCGTGGATTGAGCAATAAAGTCCACCAACAGCTTTCACTCCTTCAGGGCTCTTAAGGCCATGTCAACATTGTTAACCCAGGGATTTATGAATGGGAGACGAGCAGATAATAATAGCTCTGCCTCCTCCATTCATAGATCCCATGTCATTCATAAATGCTGTAGTACAGCTTCTATTAATGGCAGATCTTCCAGAAAAGGTCACAGGCACAGTCAAGCTCCTGACAGCCCTTTAGTTACCTTAACCCCTGCAGAACTGTAATATAATGGTGGTTTTGCACAGAGCAGCCTGATCCTCCTCTTCTGGCGTCCCCTGCCTGTGCTACAGGCCCTTCCTCTTGATTGGGTGCCTCCACGGAACGCCACTTTCCTTGGGGGCACTTGTGCATGCTTGCTCCTGAGCCCTGCTGCATCCATTGACACAGAGAGTGGGACTCGGCCCTGCCCCCCGCTCCTGTGTGACAGGATTTGAAAATATTGGTTTTGTTTTTTTAAATTGTTGCTTTTTTTTGTTTATAGTGCAAAAAATAAAAACAGCAGAAGTGATCAAATACAACCAAAAGAAAACTGTTTTTGAGAAAAAAGGACGTCAATTTTGTTTGGGTACAACGTCACACGACTGCGCAATTGTCAGTTAAAGGGACACAGTGGCGTGCGATACAGCACTGCGTCCCTCTAACTGACAATTGCGCAGTCGTGCAACATTGTACCCAAACCAAATTTACGTCCTTTTTTTCTCACAAATAGAGCTTTCTTTTGGTAGCATTTGATTACCTCTGTTGTGTTTATTTTTTGCAAAAATGTATAGAGAAAAACCGGGACGGCCGCACTTAAAAAAAAATGGTTCCTTTTAATAAAACTGGTCACAACATGAACATATCACAGCAAAAAATCAGGAGAAAAGCTTTTCTCCTGATTTTTTGCTGTGATATGTTCATGTTGTGACCAGTTTTATTAAAAGGAACCATTTTTTTGGAGTACGGCCGTCCCGGTTTTTCTCTATACATTTTTGCATACTATTGCAGTGCCTGCACCCAGGTGTTTGGACTCCACCTTGCAGTTCCCTGGGACCTCTGAGCGTTAAACTTTCTTTCCTGACAGACTCCATGGCAGCCTACGTGTGGGTTAATCCCGCCTCTCATACCTCATAGGACCCCTCTCCCATAAAGCTTTGCTTCTCACCATAGACTGTGTTCCTTTTTTGTCCTCCTCCTAGGACCTTGGTTGTTTTTACCTTAAGAAGTTTTTTTCCCTGATCCAGAAGTCCTGGTGATTCTTTCCCTCTATAGTCCACAAGTCTCTGCTATTAGCAGGATGGACGTATGCAAGTCTGTAGTGTTTACCCGCAAAAAGCTTTCTTTAACCTGCCATTGGTAGGTAAAGCAGTAACTGGCCATTTATCCTGGCTATTAGCAGGAGGCCTTATGTCACAGACCACACAGCGTGAGCAGCGGTGGCTCCAGCTCCAGGCAGGATCATGGGACTCCTCGGTGGTAATGTATATTCTACAATTACTTACTTTATGGCAGCCGGTTTGTGTATGTTGTTTGTCCTCGTGCAGTTATGGCCGCTGGAACGCATTGCGTTCCAGCCTCGCCGCCTCCTGGTAGTTCTGCGCATGCGCCGGTCTCGTTTGCGAACGAGGCTTGGTTGCGCATGCGCGGTCCTGTTCGGTTGGCCGCGATCGCGCATGCGCGCGAGGTCTACGGGGGTGACACCGCACACAGCGCAGGCGCGTGTTGAGCACGGCGGAAGCGCGATGACGTCATCGCAGGGCGGCAGGTTCAAATAGCTGTCAGATGCAGCTATTCATTGACACAGTCCTGAAACACAGCACTTTAGGTAGCGTTCTTCTGTCCTAAGGTAAGAATCTGTGCTGGGTCACTGTCCTGTCCTTCCTCCTTAGGTAGGTCTCGTTATTTTTTAAGCCTCATTTGTTTCTTTTTCTCTTTTTGTCATTGGTCTTTGCAGTACTGTGTGTTTCATTGCCATGGATGTGTCATCGCCCCCCTGTGGCCAAACCTTACGCTGCAGGTAGGATGGAATTATTTCCCTCTACCTGCTTTTCCAATAAGGTTTCTTTTTTGGTCACTTTTTAAAAATAGCTTTTTTTTTTGTTTTTTGTATCTGTTTCCAGCCCCTCTAGGTCTGTTTCTTTGTCGCTAGCACGTGAAGATAATGTTGAAGCTCGTTCTCAGCGTCATCATTCAAATTCTAGAAGTTCTAGATCATCGTCTAAACATCACAGAGACGGTTCTGGATCTAAGTCCAGTCGCCATTCTCACCGCCATTCCAGTTACTCCGGAAGAAATTCCTGTTGGATGTAGAGCTCAGGTCCCAGAAGGAAAATCCCTCTGTGAGCCATGTTATTCCCGTGCTGTAAGGGAAAGAGGAGGTGAAGACCAGCAGGTAGAAGCCCTGGTCAGAAGAGTAGTCCAAGAATCTTTGAACGGCTCTGATTCTGTCCAAGCGGTTGTCCCTCCAGTTGAACCATCACCAGTCCCTATTCAGGATACTCCTGAGGTTTCGGGGCCCTCTCAGCTTTACCGCTCCCCGAGTGTGTCCTCAGAGAGTGAAGAGGAAAATATTAATTATGCAGCGGGCTTTGATTTTTCTCTGGTCCCAACCTTGGTGAAAGCAGTTAAAGATGCTTTAAAATGGGAAGATACAGTAGAATCACCATCTAAGCAAAGGAAGTTCTTTAAACAGCTCAGAAAAGACCGTCCAAACTTTCCCCTTCTTGGTGAACTTGAAGATGTAATTACAGAAGAATGGTCTGGCACAGATAAGAAAAATTCCTTAATTTCTAAAGTAGCAAAGTTGTACCCATTCAAGAGTGATGAAGTGAGACATTTGGAGTCAGCCCCTTTAATTGATGCAGCCCTAATGAGACTGGTAAAACATGTCACTCTCCCTTTGGAAAACACTGTTTCCTTCAAAGATGGCTTGGAGAGGAAGATAGACACTGATCTAAAACGCATCTACATCACAGCAGGCATGGCTTGTAAACCAGCCTTAGCCCTTGCAGCCTTGTCAAAGGCAATGGAGGCCTGGACAGATGAGATGGACTCTGTGTTGTCCTGCACCTCTGAAGACTTGGCCAGAAGCATTCCAGTCCAAGAATTAAAAATGGCCTCTGTGTTTTTGGGGGAGGCCTCCCTTGACCTTATTCGCCTAGTGTCTCGGGTTATGCTCTCCTCTGTTACTGCCAAACGTGCCTTGTGGCTACGGCCTTGGGTGGCTGACCCTGCCTCTAAACAGGCCTGGTGCAAAATACCCTTTTTAGGGTCCTCCCTTTTTGGGAATAAGTTGCACAGTGCCATTTCCCAGGCCTCTGGGGGTAAGTCAAGCTTCCTTCCCCAGGATCGACGTCCGTATGGACAGAGAATTTTTTTTCCCAGGCAGGATCAAGATCGGGCAAGGGAGGCCCGTCGGTACAGACCTGGGCGTGATTTCAGGAAGAACTGGCGAAAAAAACAGCCCTCCAGTCAAAGGTCCGCAAAAAGCTCTTCCTCTGGTGGACGTGAGGCCCCTAAGTCCTTTTGATATAGAATCGGCCCAGACGGAAAAAGTCGGGGCTCGCCTCCTTCAATTACAGCGCATCTGGGCAGCCTCGATAAAGGATTTTTGGTCCGTCAAGACCGTATCTATAGGTCATTCTTGGACATTTATCGCCCCGCCTATTCTGCAGTTCATTCCCACAATCATGCCTTGCTCAGAAGAGAAAAGACAAGTCCTCTTGTCATACACAAGCTCACTTGTGGCTCAAGGTGCTGCTATACACGTCCCAACAGCCGAGAGATTCCAAGGGATGTATTCACCACTTTTTCTGGTCCTAAAAAAGTCAGGTTCCTGGAGACCAGTGATAGATCTGACACATCTAAACACCTTTATCAAGAAAGAGAAATTCAAGATGGAATCGCTCCTCACGATCCGTCAAGAAGTTCAGCCAGGCGACTGGCTGGTGTCCATAGACCTGAAAGATGCCTACTTTCATGTCCCTATAGCAGTGGAATTCCAAAAGTATCTCCGGTTTGCTGTAGGCAATATTCACCTCCAGTTTACTTGTCTCCCTTTCGGGCTCACAACATCGCCAAGAGTATTCTCTAAACTCTTGCTGGCAGTCGTGGCTCTGATCAGAATCAGAGGCATTCGTCTGCATCACTACTTAGACGACCTGCTACTACTTTCACAAAGCAAGGAGCAGCTGTTATCCCACAAAGACCTGGTCATATCCATTCTGACCGAGTTTGGTTGGCTACTAAACAAAGAGAAGAGTCATCTAGAACCGACACAATCTCTAATCTTTCTCGGTGCCCAATTCGACACAGCTCTGAGTACCATCTCGCTGCCCCTACTGAAAATCCCTGTAGTCCGGGACAGGATTCGTTGTGCTCTAGAAACACCTTTTCTCAAAGCCTTGCAATGCCTCAACATAATAGGTACCATGGTCTCCACAGTCCCTATGGTGAGATGGGCACAGTGGAAGATGCGACCCTTCCAGAAGGGTTTTCTCCAGCAGTGGGACTCGAAGTCACAAGTCCAATTGATTCGGATAACATCGCACATGAGAGAGAGTCTTCCCTGGTGGCTACTTCGGAAAAACCTCCTCAATTGCCATTTTCTAGCCCCTGTTTCTTGGATCACAATCACATCGGATGCCAGCAACACAGGTTGGAGGGCTCTCTGCCTGAAGGAGGTAGCCCAAGGGAAGTGGGACTTCCCATCCCAGAAAGTCGTCTCCAATGTCCTGGAGCTTCGGGCAGCCCTTTGTGCTCTACATGCCTTCCTTCACCTAATAAAAGGGTCCTCAGTCCTCCTAAGGATGGACAACACATCGGCAGTGTCATACATCAAGAGACAGGGTGGCACTTGCAGTCTGTCTCTACTGAAGGAGGTAAATCCAATCATGTCTTGGGCACAGACACACCTGTTGAATTTGTCAGCTGTATATCTCCCTGGAGCTCAGAATCTACAGGCGGATTTCCTCTCGAGAACATCTCTCGACAACAACGAATGGTCTCTCCACAACGATGTTTTCAGTTGGATCCTGTCACTGGATTTTTCACCGGAAGTGGATCTGTTTGCGTCCCCACGCAACTTCAAACTGGAGAAGTATTACACCAGATACCGCTGTCCCCAGGCTTTCGGGGAAGACGCCCTAACGGATCAGTGGAGGTTCAGCAGAGCTTATGCCTTCCCTCCAGTCCCAGTCATCCTCCGATTCCTAGCGAGACTCAGGTGGGAAGAAGCCGAGGTAGTGGCAATAATTCCATTTTGGCCCAACAGGCCGTGGTTTCCATTACTGTCCCAATTGAGCTTCCGGGATCCAGTTCAGCTTCCATCCAGACCGGATCTCCTGTTGCAAGGGTCGATCCCTCATCCATGTCCAACCCACCTGCACTTGATGGCATGGTTCTTGAAAGGAAAAGGTTGGAAATATTAGGATGTCCAAGCAGATCCATCGCTACTTTGTTAAACGCCAGAAGGCCAAGCACTAATAAAATCTACCAAAGAATTTGGTCAAAGTTCTCAGACTACACCTCTTCCATGGGTGGTTTTCCTGCTAACCCCAGTATCAAGGATATTCTAGGCTTTCTCCAAACAGGTCTTGATCTTCCTTTATCCGTCAGCTCATTAAGAGTCCAAGTTTCAGCTATCTCCGCATTCACAGGCGTATCCTGGGCTACTCACTCTCTGGTCAGACAATTTTTTAGAGGAGCCATAAGGCTGAGGCCTTTAAGAAAGCCAAGATTTTCCAAATGGGACCTACCATTAGTCCTGGATTTTTTCTCAGACCTGCAAATCTCAAATCAATTATCAGTTAAGGATCTTTCCCTCAAAGTGGTCTTTCTTGTTGCTATAACATCAGCAAAGAGAGTGTCCGAAATTGGGTCATTAGGATGTAAAGAACCTTTCCTTACGTTCTTCCCAGATCGTGTCGTTTTGATTCCTATGCTAGGTTCAAAACCGAAAGTGTCATCGGTCTTTCATGAAAACCAGGAGATAGTCCTTCCAACCTTTCGGGGTTCGGAGGACTCGGATGCTCATCCTTTGAACGTCGGAAAAGTGTTGAAGCAGTATCTGGAAGCCACAGCTTCTTTTCGCCAATCCGATCATCTATTTGTTTCCTTCCATGGAAAAAACAAGGGAATGCGTGCTTCCTCTAGAACCATCGCAGCATGGATTGTCCAAGCCATCCAGGGGGCTTACAAGGCGAAAGGTTTGGCTCCTCCGGTAACCGCACATTCTACTCGGGGCGTAGCCACGTCGTGGGCGGCGGCCCGGCACGTGTCCCCAGAAGTGATCTGCAGAGCGGCCTCTTGGTCGTCGTTAAATACGTTTATGACGCACTACTGCGTAGAACCGGCTTCTTTATCGTCGGTTAATTTTGGTTTACATGTTTTATCTGTTGACAATGTCAATTAAATTTGTTTTCTTTAACCAGCAATTGCCCACCCGGGTGTGTATGGCTAGTTATTTCCCACACGTAGGCTGCCATGGAGTCTGTCAGGAAAAAGGAAAATTTATATGAAATACTTACCGTAATTTTCCTTTCCTGATGGACTCTATGGCAGCAGGAGTTCCCTCCCTTTGCTGGAGTAGGCTATATTACGGAACACAGTCTATGGTGAGAAGCAAAGCTTTATGGGAGAGGGGTCCTATGAGGTATGAGAGGCGGGATTAACCCACACGTAGGCTGCCATGGAGTTCATCAGGAAAGGAAAATTACGGTAAGTATTTCATATAAATTTTCCTTTTTCTTATCCCATACTGTTTTTATTTTTTGCACTATAAACAAACAAAAAAAGCATCAATTTAAAAAAACAAAACCAATATTTTCAAATCCTGTCACACAGGAGCGGGGGGCAGGGCCGAGTCTCACTCTCTGTGTCAACGGATACAGCAGGGCTGCATCCATGTCGCAGCTCAGACATGGAGCTGCGACTAGGCCCCACCCCTCTCTCTTCTCTTTGACTTTGATTGACAGCAGTGGGAGCTAATGTCACTCCTCTGCTGCCTCAGCCGATGAGGAGGGAGAGTCCCGGGCAGCTGGAAAGAGATGGGTTTATGTAAGTATTAGGGGGGCGTCTGCACACAGAAGGTTTTTCATCTCAATGTAAAGAATGCCTTTACAATCACTTTAAGCTTTTAGAGCCACTTTAAGCTTTAATATTGTATCCTCTAAGAGATATAGGGAACTGGTACATGATTCAGCCTGTTGGTGCCCACCAAAAAGTGAAGTATCATTACTATGTGGAATATACTTTTATAGAAATGATGTGTATAAATGTTTTAGCATTTAATATCATAACAATGCACATAGGTGTCACCGTATACATGAATGATAAATACTTGTTTTCACCATGTTTGGCTAACATTAAATGCCAGCTCTTTGGGGATTTCTACATTTTCATCTCTAGTCACAATATTATACATATTAAACAAACTATCATTCCCTACTTCCTTTTATCCTAACCAAATTCTTGATCCTTTATTGCCAATATACATAACTTTTTGCTTTCATACTGCCACAATAGTTCAAGTGACAAACTCTGGTTTAAAAAAGAAAAATAAAACATTTTTTAAAGTATGTATTTCAAACTCAAAAAAACGACATTCTATTGCTGTCAGCCTACACCAAATCCTTTTTTGTAACTGCTGCGATCTGACATCATGTGGCTATATTTGTTCTCTTTGGTTCCATTATATGTAGCAATGTTGCCACCTTCTCTTATGCCCCTTACACACGAGCGGTTTTCCAGTCGAAAAATAAACCAATGGTTTTCCCGACGGAATTCCTCTCAAGCCTGCCTTGCATACACACGGTCACACAAAAGTTCTTTCACGTGTTAAGAACGCAGTGACGTACAACACTACGACGAGGCGAGAAAAATAAGTTTAATGCTTTCGAGCATGCGTCAAATTGTCTCCAAGCATGCATGTTTTTTCCCGTCGGAATTCCTTACAGACGAACGGTTTTCCCGCTAGGATTTTTCCTGACGGGAAAAAAGAGATCCTGCTCTCTTTTTTTCCCCGGCAGTTTTCCTTTAGGAAAAAGTCAGATGGAGCATACACATGATCAGGTTTCACGGCCAAAAGCTCTCATCTGAGTTTTTCCAGCGGGATAACCGGTTGTGTGTACATAGCATTAGTCACTACCAAGATGGACTATGGGATTTGTAGTGTGCAACTGTGCATAGAACAGTGCACATGACTGCAACAAGCATGCATTGCTCGTTCCTAACGGAAGTGAGGGGGAAAAGGATAAAGATTTGGAATTTCACAGAAGATGCTACTAGGAGGCAAGAAAATAAAGTAAGAAACTATTTCATAAAAAATAGATTATTGGGCCTTTAAGTAGTGGACATGTATGGTATTTTTAGGAGAATAATGCCATAATTTAGTGTCACTTTAACCTCTTCCATACCAGCCGCCGCAGTTTTATTGAGGCAGGTTGGCTCCCCTGGGCGAAACGATGTTACCTTACGTTGCTTCACCTTTTCACAACTAGGGGGCACGCGCGTTCCGCTAGAGGCATGCACGCCTTCCCGCGGCTCGCCGCCAGATAATAAAATAAAAAATAAACATGCCATTAATCTATCCCCTATTTTGTAGGCGCTATAGATTTTGCGCAAACCAATCAATATACGTTTATTGCAATTTTTTTACGAAAAAAAAAATGGAAAATACATATCGGCCTAAACTGAGAAAACAAATGTTTTTCATATTTTTTTAAATTGGGATATTTATTTTATCAAAAAGGAAAATATATTGGGATTGATTTACTGAAGGCAAATCCACTTTGCACTACAAGTGCACTTTAAAGTGCAGTCGCTTTAGATCTGAGGGGAAGCTCTGCTGACTTTATCATCCAATCATATACAAGCAAAAATGTTATTTTTTATTTTCCTTGCATGTCCCCCTCAGATTTACAGCGACTGTTTTCAACACATTTGACAGGAACAGTAGTTCAAGATAGAAGAATATCAGAAGATCTCCTCCTCTCATAAATTCCCTTATCAGCAGCAGTCACACACAGTCTCCAATGCAGGGAAACCAAACAAAGATGTGCTTAGGCTCTTAGTACTGTATTTATCGGCGTATATCGTGCACTTTTTTCCCCTTAAAATAAGGGGAAAATCGTGGGTGCGCGATATACGCTGATACCCGCTTCCCGCGCTCAGTTTGAACTGAGCCGCCGACATATACCGAGTGCAGTACACTCGGGTACATTCGGCAAGGCTCAGCTTCGCTCGTGCTCACGCATAAACGTCACAGAGCGTGAGCATGAGCAAAGCCAAGCCTGGCCGAATGTACCCGAGTGTACTGCACTCGGTATATGTCGGCGGAGGCGTTCAAACTGAGCGCGGTAAGCAGGGATTCGACTCGAGACAGTGCTGGAGAAGCCGGCAGGACACCGAAGACGGACGCCGGACCGGACAAGGCCACCGATGGACGCCGCGCAAGACACCAAAACTGTAAGTACTAAAATGTTTTTTTACAGGAATTTTGGGTCGACATTAGGGGTGCGCGCTATACGTGGGAGCGTGCAATACCCCGATAAATACGGTAATTTCAGGGCATTGCAACTCCACAATTTCTGGCTGCATTGGACAAGAAGTCATGTTCTCTTGGACTACTCCCAAAATCAGGCTAGCCTTGGCATAGTGGGTTATAAGTAGTGTTGCTCACGAATATTCGCATTGCGAATATTCGCTACGAATATTGCATATTCGAGTATTCGCGAATAACGCGAATATCGCGGCGAATATTCGCTATTTCGAATATTCGAATGTTTTAAATTTTTTTTTAGAACAGATCACATCCTAGAGATCCCCATCGACGTCTAAAAGCATTGCTGGTATGATTAGAGACCTTGGGCCGAGTAGCTGCAGCGCTCATTTTATATTGCCGAAAAATCGCAATGCGATTATTCGGTAATAGCGATATCGCGCGATTATTTTATATTGTAATATATCACGAATATTCTGAGCCAATCAGAGTGCTCCATTCCGCATTTCTCGAAATTTCGCAATTATTTTATATTGTAATATATCACGAATATTCTGAGCCAATCAGAGTGCTCCTTCCGCATTTGCCGAATATTCGCAATTTTTGTGTATTGTAATATATCACAAATATTCTGAGCCAATCAGAGTGCTCCTTCCGCATTTCTCGAATATTCGCAATTATTGTGTATTGTAATATATCACGAATATTCTGAGCCAATCAGAGTGCTCCTTCCGCATTTCTCGAATATTCGCAATTATTGTGTATTGTAATATATCACGAATATTCTGAGCCAATCAGAGTGCTCCTTCCGCATTTCTCGAATATTCGCAATTATTGTGTATTGTAATATATCACGAATATTCTGAGCCAATCAGAGTGCTCCATTACGCATTTCTCGAATATTCGCAATTATTTTATATTGTAATATATCACGAATATTCTGAGCCAATCAGAGTGCTCCATTCCGCATTTCTTGAATATTCGCATTCGCAATTCGCAATTCGCAAAAATTCGCGAAAATTCGCAATCATTTAATTTCCAAAAAATATCACGAATATTCGTATTTAGCGAATATATGTCGAATATTCGACTATATATTCGAGATATATCGCGAATTCGAATATGGCATATTCTGCTCAACACTAGTTATAAGTTCAGCCCTGGAGATTTTTCCACACATTGCCCTGAAAGGTTCTCATGATGGATGCCAGATGCTGACTTTAATTGCCTGGCTGTTGAAGCCCAGGTCCTGAGAGATAGGGCCTATCTAATGTGATTATTCTTTTTTCTCATATAGTCTACCATTGTACCTGGAAAGTATTTTTCTTTCTGTGCAAGGCAAGGAGATTTCATCCTAGAAAGTTGGATGAACCATGTTTTTTCTTCAGTCGGATGTGGACCATCAATTGGCTTTGATTACCCTCTGTGTCTCAGAATCACCTTATACCCTGTGTCTATTATTGAACTCCAAGAATAAGATTTTATTAGTCAAAAATCTTGTTTATTTCTTCTAGAAAATATTGTTTTCCCCTTTTTTTCATCCTTTGTAGCATTTCAGTGCTGCTGATCTCCACTTTCCTGACGGCTCCATGTCAGCACAACTGTGTGAGGCCCGCCCACCCAGGTCCGCCCACCCCCTACGTAATCAGGACTTAAAGGGGTTGTTAAGAAAAACATATATTTTTTTTAAATAACAAACATGTTATACTTACCTTAGGTCTTCTGAGGTCCCTCGGCAACTGTCTCTGGTCCTCCCCGCAAGAACGCCACACATTCATGCGAGCTCCCTCGCATTGTGAGGAGTCCTTGCGGGCGTGTTCCCGTGATACAGCGAGCTGCCATAGCTGCTCACTGCATCACTCGGCCCCACCCCTCGGCGCGCCGCTTCATTGGATGTGATTGACAGCAGCACCAGCGAATAGCTGCACTGCTTTCAATCCATCTGCTCTAGCCAATCGACGGCCAAACTTTTTCCTTTACAATCCCTTTAACTATACATTTTTTACTCACCCTAGTCTCAGCGTTCCTTTTTCTTCCTCCTAGGTCAGGAAACTCTCAGGATACAAATCTGCTCGATGTGGGAGCTTCACTGAGAGCCTATGTGGATGCAACAGCCAAACTTAGGAAGTCGAACAATCTCCAAATCTCACCGAATGGCTGGTTAAAGCGATAGCTCTGGCCTACAGAGCAAGTCGGTTGCCTGTGCCTGAGGGAGTCACAGTGCATTCCATGAGAGGAGTCTCTACCTCCTGGGCAACGTCAGGACAAGCATCCTTGGAGATGATCTGCAAGGCAGCCACATGGACATCTATACATAGCTTCATGACACACTATCGTGTGGAGCAAGCATGACCCTCCATGTGTGGTTAGTTAATTTCCAGCTGTGCTGACATGGAGCTGCCAGGAAACGTAAAATTTAATTCAAATACTTACCGTAATTTTCCTTTCCTGACTATCTCCATGTCAGCACAGAACCCGTCCAGTTAAGTAGTATACTAGTTACGAAACGCTGAGGCTGGGGTGAGTGAAAAATGTATAGTTAAGTCCTGATTACATAGGGGGTGGATGGGGCCTCACCCAGCTGTGCTGACATGGAGCTCGTCAGGAAAGGAAAAATACAGTAAGTATTTGAATTCAATTTTCCGTTATCCTGTTTCAGCCACTACATATCTTTATGCATTTGCGCCAACTAGAGCTGTATACCATTGCTCTGATGGTGATCATGAGGGAACACGCCTGCACAATTGAAATCAGCACGGTCACTTAAAGTGAAACTACACTGCATCTGAGCACCACAAACTAAGAACGCTATTGAATTTGTTTTTAATATTCAAATCAAACTCATCCATTCATTCACCAATGTGTCCATGCTTTACTTTGCGATTTTGTAAAATATCACTTTGAAAAGCGCCCCTTAGTATTTCTGGTGGTGGCCATCTTGAGTGGGGCAGATGATTCATGTAGCATTTACTTCCTGGATTCCATCTGCTCTTAGCTCAGGCATGCAGGCAGGAGAGTGCTTAGCCAAGAAAAACCCTTCTCCCTTCCTGAAGACGCTTGGAATGTAGGCCTGAAAAGCAGGAAGCAACTAAAGAAATGCAAGAAAAAAAGTTTAAAACAAGTGTAGCGCTGCCCCATTCAGGAGCCGCTGATTAGATTGGGATCTACTCTCAAAGGTTAATTCGTCCCCTTTAACTGGCTCAAACCATGGGCGTCCGCTGAAATTTTTCAGGGGGGGGCACTTTGGCAGCGGCGATACACAGTCGCATAAATAAGTTAAAATGTAAAAAACACCCACTGTGCCCCCTACATCTTTCAATATCTTTGTCCCTACTGTGTACCCCCTCTCCACAACTGCACCTCTGGACCCCTTAACATTACACAGCACCCTGCATCACTGGACCCCTTTACATTACACAGCACCCTGCACCTCTGCCCCCCCTTTACATTACACAGCACCCTGCACCTCTGGACCCCTTTACATTACACAGCACCCTGAACCTCTGGACTCCTTTACATTACACAGCACCCTGCACCTCTGGGTCCCTTTACATTACACAACACTGCACCTCTGGGCCCTTTTACATTACACAGCACCCTGCATCACTGGACCTATTTATATTATTACATTGCTATACAAAATTAAATGGTTCAACTCACCATAATGCAGAATCAGTTGGAGCCCCGAGTGTGTCACGTGCCACCATCGCCTACCACGCATTGCGGATTGTCATTTGTCACGTCGCTTGTCACTTGCCAGTTGCCACGTCGCCTGCTGTCACACAGTGTGGATTGTCACTTGCCACGTCGCCTGTTGTGGATTGCCAGTTGCCACGTCGCCTGCTGTCACACAGTGTGGATTGTCACTTGCCACGTCGCCTGTTGTGGATTGCCAGTTGCCACGTCGCCTGCTGTCACACATTGTAGATTGTCACTTGCCACGTCGCCTGTTGTGGATTGCCAGTTGCCACGTCGCCTGCTGTCACACAGTGTGGATTGTCACTTGCCACGTCGCCTGTTGTGGATTGTCACTTGCCACGTCGCCTGCTGTCACACAGTGTGGATTGTCACTTGCCATGTCGCCTGTTGTGGATTGCCAGTTGCCACGTCGCCTGCTGTCACACAGTGTAGATTGTCACTTGCCACGTCGCCTGTTGTGGATTGCCAGTTGCCACGTCGCCTGCTGTCACACAGTGTGGATTGTCACTTGCCACGTCGCCTGTTGTGGATTGCCAGTTGCCACGTCGCCTGCTGTCACACAGTGTAGATTGTCACTTGTCACGTCGCCTGTTGTGGATTGCCAGTTGCCACGTTGCCTGCTGTCACACATTGTGGATTGTCACTTGCCACGTCGCCTGTTGTGGATTGCCAGTTGCCACGTCGCCTGCTGTCACACATTGTGGATTGTCACTTGCCACGTCGCCTGTTGTGGATTGCCAGTTGCATCGTCGCCTGCTGTCACACAGTGTGGATTGTCACTTGCCACAGTGCCTGTCACATGTTGCGGTCTGGATTGTCACTTGCTTTCTCCAATTGTGCCTTGCTGTGTCCCAGAGTCAGGGACCAGGGTTGTCAGGCAGCAAAGAGATTATTTAATCTCTCTGATTCCCGCGCTACACAGATTGGGCTGCAGGGCTGGCGGTGAGAGATGATGTCATCTCTCTGCTCCCTCCCGCTTACCAGCTAGCTGATTGGCCAGCGCTCTCAGGCTCAGACACTCACCAAGCCCAGCTGCCCGGCCCGCAAACTCTGTCACCTGACACCCGTCAGCGGAGCTACAGTGACACGCTATGTCACTTGCCCACCGAGCAACCCGCTCCCTCACCAGCCCACCCAGCTGCCCGCCATCCGCTGTTAGATTTCGGGGGGGGGGCGATCAGGGGAGATATACATTGCAGACAGCCAGCGGCTCTCCTCTCCCTGTCACAGCGCCGCGGCTCCATTTACCAGAGAGAGGGAGAGACAGGGAGAGGAGAGCCACAGCCTGTCTGCACTGTATATCACCCCCCTCCCCCTCTCTGTCAGCGGAGCTAGAAGAGAGAGCAGCTCTAATTTCTTTTGCCGTCCTGCCGCCTTGCTTCCTGCCCAGAGAGAATCATGGCACTGGGTTCTAGGGGGGGCAAGGGCCCTCCCTTGCCCTATGGAGCAGACGCCCATGGCTCAAACCCTCCCTTGGCACACCGGATGGGTATAATAGTATTGTGGCACCTACTTAGCTGGAGCCACAATAGCATACAAAAGACATGCAATGGTAATACAATAATGTTGTTACCTCTTCTGTTGTTGGCGGCTCCCAGGAATAAACACACAACTCACAATATATATATATTCAAACCAAGAGAATAACTTTTCTGTGAATATGGTAAAGAGATGTAAGGAGTTTGAATGATCAATAATAACAATAACAATAATAACACACAGGTATTAACACAAAAAAAACTCTGCAAGGGCCCTTGCGAGAGTCAGCAAGTAAACAAAAGGGGTCTAAGCTAAAGGTAATACTATTTAGCTACAGTTACTATAGGCAGTCTATGCTCGCGAGCTCCCTCTGATCCTGCAGAACAGTTAATGAAAAAGAGTTTCTAACCAGGCCTGGTTCAACAGCTTCTAAGGATCCTTTAAACACAGTCTACGTTGTGGCCGTTGGTGCACTTCTTAACTTTGTAATCCAAGAAAAGGGGGTAGGGATGAAATAAGCTCAGTCAATAGGATAACGATGAATACAAATGATGATAGACTGATCGCTAGCCAGCGTCAGCCAATTCTGTGGAATACCTCTCATCTTAATAGGCCTCTCCGGTTCAGTCAAAGATTAACACGTGTCTCTGAACTATGGAGTGACACTGAATTATCTGTCAAAGGGGCAGAGCCTGGCGGCGGAACAGTATGGCCGCTTAATCTAGGAGCTCCGGCGGGGAATAGCTACAAACAGCGGCCCCGTTCTCTGTGTACTCTTAATCCCGGCTGATTCCATCCCTCTGTCACCTGGTGATGTCTGTGAGCTCCGCGGTGCGCCGTTCTACACACCTGCGGCGGCTCACAGACTACTTCCATGGCCTCAGCAGCATGGCGACCTCGGAGGATTGGGGAGAGAGCGAGATGGAGTCCACCCCCTCCCCTTCCTCACTGAACAGCGCGTCGGGCACGCAATCCTATGCCGCAACGCTAGCAACGGGCACCCAGAAGGAGGACAAGAACTCCCAGAAGAGACCACCGCCCTCTCCTGCAGCCTCCCCTGTCTCTAAGGGTCCGGTGAGTAAGAAGTCACTGGCTTCTGACGGGGTCAATCATGGGGAGACATACACAGCCTCTCAGTCACAATCCCTAGCTACATTCCCAGCTTCAGATCAGCCAGCCTCTGAATGCACAATTAAAGAAATGCTGCTTTCCCTCAAAACTGACTTTCAAGCAGACCTAAACAGAAATTTGGCATCCCTGCAGTCACAGATAGAGCAAGTGGAGGAAAGGGTGGACTTAGTGGAGAGGTCATTAGATGATCATACTTCTGCTTATAACAGCTTGTCAGCAGAGGTCCGAGACCACGATAATGATATACAATGGCTGAAAGCCAAAATATCAGATCTCGAGGACCGGGCCCGCCAAAACAACCTAAAATTCCGTGGTATCCCTGAATCCGTTACAAATCCTGAGCTAAATTTATACCTACAACAACTTCTCAAGGTCCTGCTACCTATGGAAAATCCAAAAGACTTTGTTATTGACAGAGCCCACAGGCTGGCGAAGCCCGCCTCACTCCCTGACAACGTCCCCAGGGACGTGATAGCTAGGATTCATTTCTTCCATATAAAGGATAGGGCAATGGCGGCTGCACGGAAGTTGGGAAAACTGCCTGAACCCTTCTCCAAATTTCAGATTTTTAATGACCTCTCAGCGGTGACCATGCAACAACGCAAGCAATTCTCCCCCATAACTACGCAGTTACGGGAGCGGAAAATCACCTATCAATGGGGCTATCCTACCAAATTAACCGTAACTCACATGGGTCACACGTATGTTCTCAAATCTCCGGAAGATGGCAGAATGCTTCCCCCCCGATGGGGACTCACCCTAGTGAACAACAGCAAACCTCCTCGTATTAAACCACCTCAACGCATCTCAGGAGGGTGGTCGGTGGTTGGACACACCTGACAGCCTCGTCCCAGACGGCATCGGCCGTTGAAAAAGGCTTACAAAACCTCTTCAGTTCGTATTAGGCGCTCTCTTTGCGATTTTGGATTTCCCTTAATGCTGGACTTCCGGATACTCCTGCACCCCACACTTGCAAGTTAAGCAAGTTTGTTATACGTTCTTATTTTTTGCATTCCTAGCTCAAGTTCATCAGTGCTACTGTTTTTTTTTTTTTTTTGTCTCTTTTCTTAGGGAAGCCTTACAGTAACAATTTTGCATGTTATGTTGTAAGCTGCATCATTACCTTGGGAACCCTACGAATGTATGCTGTGTAACTAACTTCCTCCTTTATACATCTGTGAGCACCTCTGATACCAATAAAAAAAAAAAATTTAAAGATGAAAAACAAAAAAAAAGAATTATCTGTCAAAGTAGGGGGGTTCGAAAGGTGGGCATGTGCCCTCTCACCCGAACAGGCCCGATCTGCCTGAATCCTTCTCAAAAGCTTGTCGGTTAATCACTGCTCCGTAGCACACGATCTCCGG
This sequence comes from Rana kukunoris, assembly GCA_029574335.1. NCBI lineage: Eukaryota > Metazoa > Chordata > Amphibia > Anura > Ranidae > Rana > Rana kukunoris. The sequence goes on along the minus strand of CM056050.1, from coordinate 175,565,822 downwards.
TATCAGGCTTTCCATTGTTTCAATTGTCAGCTGGCAGCTTCTCCGGTCTCCTGAAACACGAACTGGACACTCTTGGGTTGCTTCTCTAGGATGGTTGGCCTCCCGATGAATTCAGGCCCCAGGCTTTAGGCCTAACAGCTTGGCTGTGCCGCTCTACACAGCTCCGCAGAGGAGAAGAGGCAGGTCCCGAGAGAGTGAGAAACAGCCCCTCCCTGTCCTTAAGTAACCTCCCCCTTAAGTCTGTGCGGAGGTGTCACATGTTCCAATTGGGCACGGCATTGTGGGAAGTGTAGTCTGTTTCTACTGAGTGTCAATGGAGTCCATATCTCCCAGCTCTTCTGGACCCAAAATGCATAGCTTCTTAAAGACATCTTAACCTATATACAGGTGTGGCAGAGCTCCGGTGGGGATTCAAGCCTATCAATAGTAGACATGTGCAGACTGGAATATTTTGTTTCGTTTTTTCGTTTTCGTTTGGAAAATAAATTTATTTAGTTACTCCCGAAAATCGTTTTGATTTATTTAGTTTCTCGTTGGGGAATAGCTTTCGTCCGAAAATCCAATAATACTTGGTTTCTGTCGAATGGGCAAAAAAAAAAAAAAAAAAATGAAAACATTCGACGTTCCGTCGAATCTTTTTGGCCGATGGTAAATGATCAAAGAATTTTCGACGGAACGTCGAATCTTTACCTCTCATAAATCGAAATCTATTATTTCTATAGTGTCTAATCTTTTCTCTATGATGTCAAATCTTTTCCCTGTAATGTCGAATCTCTCTATATCGAATTTTTACCGCATTGAAAACGAAAATAAAGCATTTTTTATGTCGGATCCTTCGGTTTTCGTTTCTTGCACTTTCGTTATCGTTTGTTAATACGATAACGAAAAAACCAGATTTTCGGGCGAAAATGCATTCTAACGAAAACGAATGCACATGTCTAATCAATAGTCTCTGATAGGATGACCCCCCTACACAAGTAAATATTATACACTTTACTATCCATTTACTAATGCTAGCAGCATTAAAAATTAGTTAATGTTGATTGGAAGGGCTTAGTTCTGCTTTGATGAAGATTGTTAACAGGCAGGTAAATATGTTTTATTATAGAAGAAATGTAATAAATTTCTTCTGCAATAAAAAGCCTGCCTGCTCGCATTTTACATTTTTTTTTTTTTTTAGTTGACTTCTGCTTTAATACAAACGTTGATGAATGAAATGAATGCCTTAGTCTTCTGCTCCACGAAGGGGAGCTAACATTGGGGGAATGTTAATGGACTGATATAGCAGCGGTTGAAGGACTGGAGAGCAAAGAAAGATATGCAGAGGAATAGAGGAGTGAAACATAAAAATGAAATGCAAATGAGGTGCAAGGCCATGAGATTTTAGATAAAAAAGACTAACTAACAACAGAAGAGGAAAATGTTTAACGGATGACAGAAATGAAGTATGATTTCAGCAACTGAGAAAATCTGATTTATAAGACGAGCGCTGTGTTAATATTGTGTGGTAGGCTGGATTTTACTTGTCAAGTAAAAAATGATACAGACAAGTGCACCCCTGTGACTGAACCTGGTGCTAATTGAAATACTGTATATCTTTCAGTGCAGTCAGATTACTCAGCTGAGTTTCATTTTTTGTATCAGATATATTATAATATATTATAATAGTGTTTTCTCTAATGGTGTACACAGTAAGCAGACCCACCCATTGGGAGTTTGCAAAGAAAATTTACAATGTTACATATATACAGTTGTGCTCATAAGTTTACATACCCTGGAATTTATGATTTCTTGGCCATTTTTCAGAGAATATGAATGATAACACAAACACTTTTCTTCCACTCATGGTTAGTGTTTGGCTGAAGCCATTTATTATCAATCAGCTGTGTTTACTCTTTTTAAATCATAATCACAACAGAAACTACCCAAATGACCCTGATCAAAAGTTTACATACCCCAGTTCCTAATACCGTGTATTGCCCCCTTTAACATCAATGACAGCTTAAAGTCTTTTGTCATATTTTTTGGATGAGGCTCTTTATCCTCTCAGAGGGTAAAAAGCCTCAAGTTCCTGTAAATTCTTGGGCTGCCTTGCATGAACTGCACATTTGAGATCTCCACAGAGTGGCTCAATGATATTGAGCTCAGGAGACTGAGATGGCCATTGCAGTACCTTCACTTTATTCTGCTGTAGCCAATGACAGGTTGACTTGGCCTTGTGTTTTAGATCATTGACATGCAGGGGCGGACTGACCATTGAGGAACTCGGGCACTGCCCGAGGGCCCCATGACACTAGGGGGCCCCATCAGGGTTGCCAGGCTCATTAAAACCAGGGACAGTATGTAAAAATCTTTTTTTTTTTTACATCTGTCCCTGATATGTCCAAAACCTACATGCTTTTGATGTGAAAATCCTGAGATTTTAGCTGCCCCGCCTCTGCACGCCTCCTGGCGTGGTGGCCATCTGTAAGCCTGGGGGCCCCATAATCTTCTATTGCCCGGGGGCCCCATGAGTTGTCAGTCCGCCCCTGTTGACATGTTGAAATGTCCAAGAAAGTCCCATGCGCAGCTTCCTGGCTGATTTTTTGATAACACACTGCATTCATCTTGCCATAAATTTTGACCAAATTTCCTGTGTCTTTGTAGCTTACACATCCCCAAAACATCAGCGATCCACCTCCGTGTTTCACGGTAGGAATGATGTACCTTTCGTCATAGGCCTTGTTGACAACATTTTGGTCTCATCACTCTAAATGATGTGCCAGAAGGTTTGAGGCTTGTCTCTGTGCTATTTGGTGTATTGTAAGTGGGATACTTTGTGCTGTGATCCACAGCAGAAGTACAGCCAAACAAGCTTTGGCTGTACTTCTCCTTCAAATACACTAATAAATTGTAGTCAAACTCCAACTACAGTGCCTAGAAAAAGCATTCATACCCCTTGAAACCTTACACATTTTGTCATGTTACAACCAAAAATGTAAATGTATTTTATTGGCATTTCATGTTATAGACCAACAAAAAGTGGCACATAATTGTGAAGTGGAAGGAAAAAGATAAATGGTTTTCAAATTGTGTTACAAATAAATAAGTGAAAAGTGTGTTGTGCTTTTGTATTCAGCCCCCTTTACTATGATACCCTTAACTAAAATATAACCAATTGCTTTCAGAAGTCAGCTAATTAGTAAATATATACAGCAGGCTCCTACTTGCAAATGGAAGGAGACAACAGGAAGTGAGAGGTAATCTACCCCTAGGAAGGGAAATTCTCTGTAAGAGGTGTCTCCTGTCCACTGATGCTTTATCACCAATCCTTGTTTCACTAAAAAAAAAAAAAAAAAAAAAACATTTGTCATTGGGACAAAAATTGAGGTGCAATCTTCTGAACAGATACACACAGACAGCAAAACAAATGTTACAGGGGTGATAACCCTTCTTTATGTTTTCCGAAAAGCTTAAAAATATATTTTTTTGGGCTGGAGCTACACTTTAAAAAAGTACCAGTTCAAAATTACAAACAGATTTAACTTATTAACAAATCTACAGTCCCTGTCTTGTTTGCACCGCCTGTATACTGCTGTTCAAAGTATATAGGGCCACAGGGGCTGGTAAGAACCTGGGGGAGGGGGGAACTATTTTTCTCAATGATTTTCATCCATTTTGCAGGGACCAGACATTACAATAAAGCTTCAGGCAGTTTTAAATGACTTTTTTCTTATAGAAACACATGCCACTTCACAGGCATACTATAGACACCCAGCAGGTACGATATTTAAAGGAATTTTTCAATTTTTTTTACTTTAACCATCATTAAAATCACTGCTCCCAAAAAAACAATAGTTGTTAAAACTTTTTTTTCCATTGATACATGTTCCCTGGGGCAAGATCAGGTCCTCAAACCCATTTTACGACAATAACTTCCCTTAAAATTATTACTTTTGAATTTGAACGTTCGAGTCCCATAGACTTCAATGGGGTTCTAAAAGTTTGTGCGAACGTTCGGTCTGGTTCGAACCGAACGGGGGGGGGGTTTGTTCGGCTTATCTCTACACGTCGCATTGAGGCAGTAATTGCTGCAAAAGGGGCCCAAACCAAGTACTGAGTACATATGCATGCTTCTACTTTTCAGAGGTTTGATATTGTTCTATGTACAATCCTTGTTTTATTGATTGCATGTAATATTCTAATTTTCTGAGATTGTGGATTTGGGGTTTTCATGAGCTGTAATCATTACAATTATGAAAAATCACGGCTTGAACTATCTTGCTTTGCATGTAATGAGTTTATCTCATATATTAGTTTCACCTTTTAAGTTGCATTAGTGAAATAAATGAACTTTTGCACGATATATACATTTTTCGAGTTTCATCTGTATATCTGGTATGTGTTCACAATTCCACTAGGACTCTTGTTGGGTCCTTTGCGTATAACATCTGTTTCTTATATAAAGCTTGTATTATCTCCATACTGGTGTGTATCTATATACTTATGATTATTGTTTTATGTTGGTTGCAGTAGTTCCTCTGCTCCCAATTACTTTGATCATATTACTGGGTCATTTCCCAGAAAGGGAATCCCCTCTCTTCCCCTCTGTTTTTTTTTTTTTTCATAATACTAAGGAGAAAATATTTATTTATCAGTAAAACAATCAGAATATAACTCAGGAAACATTAAAGGAGCCTCTGCAGAGAGTCACACCCTGGAGAACGATATGTTGTCACCTGAAAAGGCTGAACCATCAGCGTCGCCTGCAGCTGTGGGGTGGTTGCAGAATGGACCCCATTTGTTGCATTCGGCTGCCGTACTGCCAGTGGGGGCTTCATTTTTGCTGCATGTCCTTCTTTACATTGAGAGACAAGGGTGGTAAACATAAGGCTCAATTGTCTGTTTTTACCATTCCCCCATGTGAGCTCCGAATCAGACGTGACTCTATCAGTTCCATTCAGGACACCAGAAATAATTTCTTATGATTGATAAAGTTTCATTCAGATTGCTTCGTAGCTTCCAAAAAACATAAAACAAAAAATGCAACATTGTAAAATAAAAGAATATTACTTTTCATTGGCTCCTCCGCTCCATCCTTTCCCTTACAGGTGAGAACCTCCAGCACTCGACACTTCCTGGATGATAGCACTGCCAACTTTATTATCAAACCCACTCCTCATATTTACCTACAGGTTTAGAGTCATATCCTGTTTAGGCAGGGACAATTCTCATACCCCCCCCCCCCCCCCCACACACACACACATATCACCACCAAAAATGGGCTAAACTTGCATACGAATATTCTGTATTTTTATGTGTAGCTAGCAGGATGATCTGGGGTCTTACTCATGTTTTCCTGTTTCTCATTACCTCTTGTTAAAAAACATGTCCTACAGAGTTCAATGGCACAAGCTGATATTTGCCCACACATGGAAATGATTCTCCCCATCCCTCTTTATGGCTCTATCCAAGACTTAATTGACAGATTTTGTGCCAGAAAGAGGCCCACTACTACTGTGCTCTTTTTCCGGAAAAACAAAATACAGGTTTATCCAGTGCTTATAGGTGTGTGCAGCCTATTGCATTAGGGTGTGCACCCCAAAGTGCAAACACACATGTGCGCATATATATATATATATATATATATATATATATATATATATATATATATATATATATATATATATACTGTATGTACGACAGAGCCATTTAGATATACTTCCCATCTCCCCACCAGCACAGTAAAAGAGAAGTGTAAGGCTGCGTACACACGATCAGTCCATCTGATGAGAACGGTCCTAAGGACCGTTTTCATCGGTTAACTGATGAAGCTGACTGATGGTCTGGAGTGCCTACACACCATCGTTAAAAAAACGATTGTGTTAGAACGCGGTGACGTTTACGTGTTTTAACACAACTACGTGCTGAAAAAAACAAAGTTCAGTGCTTCCAAGCATGCGTCGACTTGATTCTGAGCATGCGCGGCCTTTTAACTGATGCTTTTGCATACTACTGATCGGTTTTGACCCATCGGTCAGGCGTCCATCGGTCAAATTTTATAGCAAGTTCTCTTTTTTTTGACCGAAGAATAACTGACCGATGGGGCCCACACACGATCGGTTTGGACCGACGAAACAGTCCTTCAGTCCATTTTCATCGGTTTTGACCGATCTTGTGTACGCGGCCTGAAAGAACTTCTCTTATGGCAGAGCCAGTCAGAGGGAGATTTTTCCCATCTCCCCACCAACACACAGAGCGATAATGCTAGTGCACATCGGGTGATTAGGGTGCAGCACACCCTGTGCGCATGTCTATACCAGTGCTATGTATAAATTGTTTACATGCAATGAAAAAAATTTAACCCCCCATCACTTTTAGTTAGTAGTACTGTCACCAAATGTGACCCCTTTTAAATGAATGGGGCTGTGCTCTAACCGCCTTACAGTTGCAGACAATGCACATGGTTGCAGTGTGGTAGTGCAGAACATACAGGGTTAAAACAGGCAGTAAAGAGGCAACATATCTCCCCCTCACCACCTGTCAAACACCTCTAAATAAGAATCCACTGCCGATCACTTTTCAGATTTGTGGCTATAACAGCCACATGTGTAAAGCTGGAAACGCAGCCAGATGGGGATGTACACATATCGCATTCATGGCAAAAATTATCCCCTCTGTTTTGGCACTGGCAATATTACCACGGAACACAGCCTATTCAAACAAATCGGGCAATTTTGCAACTGTGTGTAGGCTGTGAGGAGGCATTTCTGCAAAAACAATCCTTCCAAGATTTTTTTTTTTTTTTTTTAGAAGCATGACAATCTTAGCCATACATCCAAACCTATAAGTGGAACAGACCAGGATAAATTAAGTGTGCACAATTATAATATGATTGTTTAGCAAGGAAATTTGTCAGGAAGCCCTGGTATGTGCACTGGTGAGTCAGCATGGCACAATGCAGCCACATGGAATCCTGGGAAGACTGGTTAACCCTTAAATAAGGTAAACTCAATTGACAATATTGCATTAGCGAATTTGCAACATTTCTGGATAGCATTAGCAGTTCAATAAATAATATTATTTGCTATCTGATGCTTCCTGTATCTCAGATTTTCCTTACTCAATATTACTAACCTATTTATGTATTAATTTGTTTCTCATCTGGAGTTTCAATATTGCTATATCTTTATAAAAATAACAGTTTCGATCATCTTACCATGTGATACGCTATCATTGCCGGCTCTGAAATCAGTTGCTATTTACTAAATGCATTATACAGTACCAGATCGAAGAACTGATTTTGCTCACTATATATAAAGCTATTACTTTGCTTATGATGCTGGGAGAGAACAATAGCAGAGATCAATACTTCATTTATCAGTGCTTGTCCTCTCTTCACAAAAGACCAAATAAACACCATCAACATGCCGTTAACATCTATTGTGGGGGAAAAACAGGAATAACACTTATATCATTGAAGGTGAAACCACTGTGATTTATTTAGCAAAAAAAAAAGAAAAGAAAAGGTTTTCTTAATCTGCCTCATAAATCCTTATATTTCCGGGTTTTTTTTTCATTCCTAAAGTGTAACTCCATTTTCAACAAACCTTCATCTCATCCCAGATTACTCCTGATCATATTTTAAAACCAAGTACTGTATTTATTGGCATATAACACTCCAAAAAATAGAGGGTAAACTGTGCCTGCGTGTTATACGCAGGGGGCTGTGGAAAGTTTTTTTCCTCTTAGGCCCTGTACACACGATCAGACCGGTCTGATGAGACTGGTCTGACGGACGGTTTTCATCAGACAACTCTGAACTTGTCTGATGGTCTGATGTGCGTACACACCATCGGACCAACATTCGATCAGACCATAACGCGGTGACAAGAAGACAACGACGTGCTGAAAAAACGAAGTTCAATGCTTCCAACCATGCGTCGACTTGATTCTGAGCATGCGCGGGTTTTTGGTCCAATGCTTTTGTGTACTAACCATCGAATCTGTCTGACGAACAGGTGTCCATCAGATAGGTTTTAAAGCATGTTTTAAAACTTTGGTCTGACGGAAAATGGTCTGATGGGCCGTACACACCATCGAACTGGTTTGATGAAACTGGCCTGCAGACCAGTTTCATCAGACCGGTCTGATCGTGTGTATGCAGCCTGTGCGTGTTATACGCCGATAAATACGTGGGTTCCTCCTAACCGCAATGCCTGCCTGTGGCAAACACTTACAGTATAGCCCCAACTTCGCTGTATTCCCAATTAATGTAATTATGTTTTATAGCCATTTTTATAACCATTTTAGATAGAACTGACACATATATTACACAGGTGGTTAATTTCTGGTAGTATTTTTTATTTTATTTTTGCTCTACCTTTTCATTTTGTTTGCCAGCAGTATCTTATTATGGCTTTGTACTACAGCTGATCCACCAAGGATTCTAAATTGTAATTGATGGCACTGATTAAAAAGAGAATACAATAATATTGAAGATTTCACTGCTCCCATCCGGTAATTAGCAGGATTATTGAAACAGATAAATGCCTTGGCCCGGCAATGTAGCTGACATTTTTCCATGTGTTCTACCCTCGGCTGAGCAGAACAGTGTTACATTATGCCAACTGGAAATATGGATCTGACTACTAAGTCTAGTTGGATTGATAGAAGTGTTGGTGCCCTTGCAAAATTATCTCATTCATCCACGCATCGGTTTCAGTCACCACACTTAGCATACCCCACAGCTAGAAAATGTCCCAACTCCTGGAATTTAATCCTGGTAAAGAGATAACAACATCTGTTTTCTCTTTGAATCTCTATCAACATAATTAATAAGTGCAATGAGCATGTATCTTCATTTTTGTGCAAATATTAAACAGATGTTCTGACAGCACAAAATGTACTGTCTTTTTTCTACTTGGTGTCAAAACAATCTGTTGAGCCTTTTGTTCCCTTGGCAGTAACTTACCAATTCTAATTACATACTGGGCATAAATTGTGCTAAAAAAAAAATGGATGGGAAACATTGGTATTCCTGCGAGCAAGTTTTCTATTAAGACACAGTGATTATTAATATTTTTCATATCTATGCTGGCCAGACTTCCATAAATTATGTTCATCATGCCATGTTTAACAAGCATATTTTTATATTAAAATTACTACAAGATTCAAATGCCTGGGAACTCTGCTGTAGGTTTTCTCCTTAAAGCAAAACTTCACTCTCCCAATCAACAGGAACTATTTTGAAATCTAATGCTAATAGCCTTATTAAATAAAGAGGACGGTTAATTATATTTACGGTACTTGTTTTTAATTTTTTTTACATTTCTTCAGTTACTTCCTGCTTGCCGTGCCTAGCCAAATTATATCATACTTCCCAGGAGCTTTTATTAGGGAAGGGAGATTTTTTTAGTTAAGCATACCCTCCTGTCTGCATGCCTGAGCTCAGGGCAGACAGATTCCAGGAAGTAAATGCTACATGAATCATCAGCCTTTACTTAGAATGGCCATGGCCAGAAATTCTAGTGTGGTTATTTTTGTAGTGATTTCTCGGCAAAATAAAGTATGGAGACATGGATGGGTGGATGGATAAGTTTGCTTTGAATACTAAAAATGTATTAAGTGGTGTTTTTGGTTTGTGATGCTCAGATGCAGTGTAGTTCCATGCAGTGTAGTTCAGCTTTAAAGAAACTCTGGGGTTAATTGATAACGGATTTTCATACAAAAAACAAATTATGATTTATGTATCTGTCAGAGACAGGTACAGTACATGAAGCTTTCAGATCTCAGCACATGTTCATAGTTGACACCCTTACCTCAGGGCATACCTCCCAACTGTCCTCGATTCCACAAGACAGTCCCTGGATTTCTTGACAATTTTGTTTATTTAATTTTGATAATTAACATACATAGGTACAATTAATGGTAGCAGAAGAAAAGATCACATATAAGGAAACAATATTGAACTTAAATTCCAATATTTTCTTAATATAATTTAAATGAAATGATTTAAGTGAAGATCTAACAATTCAAAGAATATCTTTTATATGGAAAAAGAAAGATTAAAACCCAGATAGAAAATGTTGGTATAATGTGATCTCAAGTAATAAGGAGAAAAAGAAAGGTCCTGGTCGTTAACTAGCATATATTATTTGTATAAAATGGACAAAAGACGAAAGAATAAATTAGAGTAGAATCTATAGTCTTATGTTTTGGAACTATTTAGCATTTGTATAAAGATAATGGGAATCCCCGGGGTATCTCATGGTGGAATTCACATACTATGACTACATAGAACAGAAGTATGAATCAAGATTACCAAGGTCTTAGTAGGGAGGTGTCGAAATTGGAAGGAGAGAAGTGAATCACCCAAGGTGTCAGGGAACTTCTGTGAGACGTTTTGCACACAGACGTGCACAAGCACATAGCCTTTGCAATAGAATGGCACACAGGCACGCACAGGCGCGCACATGCGTGCCAAAGCCCGCAATTGCGGGCACACATGCGCACAGGCGCAAGCACGCGCACACAAGTACGAGCCTAATTCCTTTTGGCGCCAGACAGCCTATTTAAAGGGAGTCTGGGCTCTTGTGCTTTGCTGACTGATCTTCAGCTGTGATCCTGTGATGCTGTGATGCTTTGATCCTGAATGTCCTCCCAGTATTTAGACCTGGCTTGCTCATGACCTTGGCTCTGTGTTCTGTTCCTGTACTGTTGCCCATCTCTGATTAGGCCCTGTCCCTGACTCTGGCTCTGTCTATGATTTGGTACCTCACTGCCGGCCTGCTGACAAACCTGGCTATCCCTGAGACCTTGTTCCTGTCTATGTTCCTGGTTGCTATTAACCCTTGGTTACCTGCCTGGCTATTACCTTTTCCTGCTCAGCTCACCACAGTCTACTCCAGGCCGCTGAACCCTGCCAAGCTGTTCTCCCGGGACCCCCTGCTCAAGGCACTCGTGTCCCTCTTGTCCTTCGACTTCCTCTGTCTCACCTTCAACGGAGCCAGGACAGGAGATATAAGAGAGGCCGACCTCATCAAATCAGCCTCCCATCCGATCCCTGACACAAGGACTCCAAATGTTCCCAAGTTGTATATTTTATCCTGGGATATGGCTTCTGTTTTGGAATGAATCATTGCTTGGTTGATTCTGTTTTTGGTTTCAGAGACCATTAAGGAGGTGGATTTCCAAGAGTTTGAATTGAAAGTAGGAGATATTGGCCGTTTTTAGGTTTAGAAGTGCAATTGTAGGATTAGGTTTGATAGATATTCTAAATAATGGAGAAATAATAAGTAATATAGCTTTCCAAAAGTTTTTTGCAACTGGGCAATCCCTTATGAAAATGCGATCCTAGATAACCACAGCTGCGAAAACAAAATGGAGAATAATGAGGAACATATTCTGACAGGGACCAAATACCAATGCGCGAGTACTTTATAGTTTGTCTCTAGGGAGGTAATATTTTGTGAAGATGATTTTGTTGTGGCCCAAATTTTATCCCAATCTGCTGCTTTCAACTAAAATTCAAGGTCTTTCTCCCATTTTGCAACACATGATGGTGGTTCAAAGTTAGGTGAAGTAATAAGATGATTATAGATTGTTGATATACAGTAAGGCTTCGTACACACGACCGAGGAACTCATCGGAAAAGACACATAGTTTTCCTCGACGAGTTCCTTGTTAGGCTTGTCGAGAAACTTGACAAGCTGTCTTTGCATACACACAGTCAAGACCAAATCTCCTCGTTCTCAAAAGCGGTGACATACAACACATAGATGGCAGTGGAAGTTTGATTCCACTGGCACAACTCTTGGGACTGATTTTGCTAATCTCATGTTACTGCGTGTTTAGTAAAAGTTTGGTGAGAGACGATTTGCACTTTTCAGTCTGTTACAGCGTGACTGTCAGGAAAGGTTCCTCCTGCTGGTGGTTCTGCCTGATTTGTGCCGTGCAGTACTGTGGTCCACCACCAGGTGTCTCCTGGCAGTCTGGAACTGCCAGGGGAGCTCTCCCCTGGTGGTATTATATGATCTTTGGGCCGCAGTACTGGCATCCACCAGCGGGGGTTCCTGGCAGTGTGGGGCCGACATCTCCTGCGATCAGGTGTCACCTGAGCCTGATTGCAGGGATGTGTATAAATACCTGGCTCTGACAATCTGGCTTGCCTTGATATCTCTCTTGTAACCGGAACCTGGAACCTGGAACCTGGAACCTGAACCTGGAACCCTGAATCCTGTACCCGGTGCTTGTACCTTTACCTGTTCCCCCTGTTATCCATCCATCCTCTCCTTGTCCTGTTTGTCCTCCCTTTCCCCAGCTACTGACCTCCCGTTGACGACCCTGGCCTGGCCCTGTTGTGATTCCGGTTTGTCCCTATTACTTGTACATATTGGTATATTACTGTTATTATTTGTGGTTTCTGTTGGTGTTGGTTGGAGTGTTTTTGGAGGTTGTTATTTTAATATATTATTTCACTATCCTTAAAGTGGAAGTTCACCCTTCTATACAACAGTCTTTTAAACATAGTGACTCAGTCAGGCTACAAAAAATCCGCTGTTAAAAAAAATTATAAACACTCCCATACCTGTTTTTCAGCTATGTGAAACAGGCACTTCCTGGTCTAGGAGCTGCGGGGTTGGGCGTGTCCCTCTGTGTTTGCTTTGCCGCAATGCTTCCTGGGTTTACAGCGTCACGCTGCCCAGGAAAGATTTCACAACCCCCTAAACTCCAAATCGCGCGTTATTTACGCTCTTGAAGCCACTGTGAAGGGGGCGGGCGAGTCCTTTTCAGGACGCGGTGACGTTGTCACAGTAACTGTGCAGTGTTGACGGAGCGGCTCGCCGTCAACACTGCGCATGCGCGGGATTACGCGGTGAATGCTGGGAGATCAGCATTCGCCGCATCCCGGAAGACACGCACGGCTTCAGACTGCCCGGAGCTAAGATGGAAACATCCATCTCTGTTATATCTAAAGTATTCTTTTGGGGGAATTCACAATGCCGGCGCCTAGATTCCTGGGACGGGTGAGTACATTATTGAATATGTACAAAGCGGGAGAAAGGATTTAAAAAAAAAAAAAGGAATTTCGGCGGAACCACCCCTTTAATAAACCATATTTTCACTTAAAACACATCTGGGTTCCCTCTGTTGCAGTCCACACAGTTCTGATCACATCTGATTCATGACAGTATATCAAGGCCATCCCTGATCAGAAGTGGCTGCACAGTGGAACCATATTGGTTCTGTTGGCTTGTTGAAATGAACCCTAACGTGATTCCCTATTATGCCTTGCTGGCGTCTAAAAGCGGTGATTATCTACGCCAGACACTAAAAGAGTGGACCCATGACCAGCTGCTTGAGATCATCCATTTGGCCCACTCTCAGGTTGACCAAGGTTGTGTTTTGTTTGGAGAGGTGCAGCCTTTGATCCAAATATGTGCTGAGCTAGCCCCGTCCTGTGTTCCAGGGGCCTGTGATGATTTTTCTTCCCCTTTCAGTGCTGATCAGGTGGAATCTCTGGTGTGGCTGCTAGAGGATGATCCCTCATGCTTTTGTGAGCACTATTCAGTTTGTTCCTGGCAAATTTTTTTGGAATGTATTCAGTCAGTACAGACCCCTGTCAGACAGCCAGCATGTGATTCATTCTTTGCCCAACCAATACTCTCTGCATGGTCTGATATGTTACAATCAATCCCAGCCAACCCACAACAAACCACTTCTACCATCAGACACCTACCTGTTCAAAAGTCTGTTCTCCCATCACCCATGGCAACCCCAGTCGCAGCTCAGTACACACTGCTTCCCACCAGATACCAATACCCAGTCTCTGCTCCCTGTACCTATCCTGCATTCAACCCACCTGTCTCTTCTCAGCTGCCTACAAACCCACAAAAACTTCCTCCAGCTACTGTTCCCTCGTCTCTGCCATATCCCAGTCCTCCTTTCCAGTCTGCTGCACCCCTTACCTACAGAGCTTCTGTGGCTAAGCCCAAGAAAAAACTAAAGTTTTTCCCAACCAAAACGATCCTGCCAGTAATCCAGCCTGACGTCCCGGTGCCTGCCTTCCAGTCTGACGTCTCGGAGCCTGCCTTCCAGTCTGACGTCTCGGAGCCTGCCTTCCAGTCTGACGTCTCGGAGCCTGCCTTCCAGTCTGACGTCTCGGAGCCTGCCTTCCAGTCTGAAGTCTCGGAGCCTGCCTTCCAGTCTGAAGATTCAGAACCTGCCTTCCAGTCTGAATATTCAGAGCCTGCCTTCCAGTCTGAAGATTCAGTGCCTGCCTTCCAGTCTGAAGATTCAGTGCCTGCCTTCCAGTCTGAAGATTCAGTGCCTGCCTTCCAGTCTGAAGATTCAGAGCCTGCCTTCCAGTCTGAAGATTCAGTGCCTGCCTTCCAGTCTGAAGATTCAGTGCCTGCCTTCCAGTCTGAAGATTCAGTGCCTGCCTTCCAGTCTGAAGATTCAGTGCCTGCCTTCCAGTCTGAAGTCAGTGCCTGCCTTCCAGTGAAGTCCTGCCTTCCAGTCTGAAGTCCCAGTGCCTGCCTTCCAGTCTGTTCCAGTGCCAGCTGACCAGCCTGTTCCAGTGCCAGCCGACCAGCCTGTTCCTGATCAGCCGCCCAGCCTGTTGTTCCTGTGGCAGCTGCCCAGCCTGTTGTTCCTGTCCGCTGCCCAGCTCGACAACCCGGAGGTGCCTGTTGTCTGTCCTGATGTGCCTGATGCTCTGCCTGAAACATCTGCTGTCAAGCTTGAGTTGCCTGTTGGCTGGTTTAATACCTTGGACTTGTCTCAGAAGCACCTAGTTGGAGCGTTCGGAGGCCGCCGCTTTGAGGGGGGGTACTGTCAGGAAAGGTTCCTCCCGCTGGTGGTTCTGCCTGATTTGTGCCGTGCAGTACTGTGGTCCACCACCAGGTGTCTCATGGCAGTCTGGAACTGCCAGGGGAGCTCTCCCCTGGTGGTTTTATATGATCTTTGGGCCGCAGTACTGGCATCCACCAGCGGGGGGTTCCTGGCAGTGTGGGGCCGACATCTCCTGCGATCAGGTGTCATCTGAGCCTGATTGCAGGGATGTGTATAAATACCCGGCTCTGACAATCTGGCTTGCCTTGATATCTCTCTTGTAACCTGAACCTGAACCTGGAACCTGGAACCTGGAACCCTGAATCCTGTACCTGGTGCTTGTACCTTTACCTGTTCCCCCTGTTATTCATCCATCCATCCTCTCCTTGTCCTGTTTGTCCTCCCTTTCCCCAGCTACTGACCTCCCGTTGACGACCCTGGCCTGGCCCTGTTGTGATTCCGGTTTGTCCCTATTACTTGTACATATTGGTATATTACTGTTATTATTTGTGGTTTCTGTTGGTGTTGGTTGGAGTGTTTTTGGAGGTTGTTATTTTAATATATTATTTCACTATCCTTAATAAACCATATTTTCACTTAAAACACGTCTGTGTTCCCTCTGTTGCAGTCCACACAGTTCTGATCTAATCTGATTCATGACAGTGACAAATGTGCTATCTCCATTACAGACGCTACTTTTACAGAAGGTGTGCAGATTTTCTAAGCATACACACAAACGTGTTTCTCGTCGAAAACCAGCCCGACGAGGAACACGGTGAGGAAATTGAGACTGCCGACGAGGAAAAAGAGAACTTGTCAAGTTTCTTGATGGATTCTGTCGAGGAAAATGGTCGTGTGTATGAGGCCTAAGTCCCTTCGAGTGGGGATCACGATTGCATATATTTTCAAAGTGCGTCTGTTTATCTATAAAACAAAGTATCAATAAAAATAGCCAAAAATTGGTTATAAATGATAAAACAGCGTATAGCATGAATAGTCCAATGTAGATAAAAAGATGTTGAAAAGAAAGTCCATAGATCAGTGAAATTAGGCAAAGTTCAAAGTGACGTGTGGAATGCTTCACAGAATGGTAGTACACCCTCCACCGATTTCCAATCTCCACCAAAACGTGAGACACACTTCCCTGCAGGGGTTCAGACTCACCAGAAACACAAAGAAACAGGCATTAAGAATAAATCGTCCTGATCAGACCTCCAACATCATTCCAGAAGCAGTAAGGGTTAATATGTAAAGCTCCAATACATGGATCATATAAAAAAACAAAAGCAAAAATAGTGTAATACTGCTTTAATTAAAAAAGATCCCGTGTAACAACACCCCGCCTCCTATCTACGTACATTAAAACACTGATAAATGAGCATAAAGAGTGTAATTCACCGCTCTCCTCCGCACACAGGGGGTCGCGCTTGTGCCGCAATGCACGCGGCTGAAGACTCCTATCCTGGTGGCGATTATACAGCGGTGGAACGCACTCCTAGTATTTCCTGGATACGCTGTTGTAGCCACACCCTGATGCGTTTCGTCACATCCGACTTCAACAGAGGGCGTATCTGTTGAAGTCGGATGTGACGAAATGATAATGGTAGAGAGGACCATTGTTTGAGAAGATTGGACATTTTTCATAACAGTCCCTGGACTTCAACAAAATCTAGACCTGGAGCCCAGTGCTGGAATAAGTTCTGACACTTGGCACAACTTGCAGGGGCAGGATAGCAGAAGGCACCCAAGGCATGGGACCAGCATCTACTGTGGGGCACCCCAGATCAGTGGAAGGCTTCCTCACCCTCCTTCCTCCTCGGCTCTATCATATATCATCCACAAGAGGAGGAGGGGCCTGGGAGGTGGAAAGCCCCTCCATATTGAGTTTCGTATCTGAGGTCTGTAAGTTTTGGTGGGTGGATGGATTGCATGTGGGGGGCACACTGAGCTGGGGGGGGGGGAGTGACAGGATGATGTGGAGTATTTATGCTGAGGGGAATGATTTGGGGGAGGAATGAATAAGAAAATTTATGCTGAGGGACCACTACTATGCATTACACACTCCTGAGCCATACATTCTGTCCATGTACGCCTAAATCCGGCACTGACTAAAGCACTTGGTGAATTATATTTTCCTGACCCTTGATGTTGTTCCTCACACTGTGAGGCATCAGAAACCCTTTCATGCCTAAGCCTATTTCTGACATTTGGTGTTTACAAGTTAAAATCCGTTTTTTTTTTGCTAGAAAATTACTGAGAACCACCAAACATTATATATATATTTTTAGCAGAGAATCTAGAGAATAAAATAGTGATTGTTGCAATATTTTATGTCACACGGTATTTGTGCGGCGGTGTTTTAAATGCAACGTTTTGGGAAAAATTAACTTTCATGAATTTTAAAAAAATGAAAAAGTTAAGTTAGCCCAATTTTTTTGCATAATGTGAAAGATGATGTTGCGCCGAGTAAATAGATACCAAACATGTCACGCTTTGTAATTGCACACACTCGTGGAGTGGCGACAAACTTTGGTACCTAAACATCTCCATAGGCGACGCTTTAAACTTTTTTTACGGTTACCAGGTTAGTGTTACAGAGGAGGTCTAGTGCTAGAATTATTGCTCTCGCTCTGATGATCGCTGTGATACCACACATGTATGATTTAAACACCGTTTTCATATGTGGGCGCGACTTCCGTATGTGTTTTCTTTGTTGTGCAAGCTCGCGGTGAGGGCGGCGCTTTAAAAAAAAATCCTATTTATTTTATTTATTTTTATAATATTAAATTGTGTTTTTTTTTTTTCATTCTGATCACTTTTATTGCTGTCACAAGGAATGTAAAAAAAGAAAAAATGACTTTTTCTGTTTTTCCAGTGCTCTATTTTGCCAGACAAACTATAGGTAGGGGCGGGCTTAGGAGATCACCTGCCCCCTATCTATTGATTAGCATGCCTGTGCTCCTTTTTAGGAGATTTTAAAATTCACAGTTAGGACTGCAGCACACGGGGTGCCTTGACGCTGGCGCTGCAGCTTACAACAGGTATTTGCAAATACATGCAACTAAACCTCTGTTTTTAAATGCATACAGCTAGACAGATTAATTGGTTTAGTGCTTTTTTGGTTGGTAATTTTGAGCCTGGCTACTATGAAAACATTTTTTTTACATTCCATAGATATATATTTAATCGCATACAGCTAAAAACACATCTCATTTAACCACTTAAGGACCTTGGGTGTTTTTCAGATTTGGTGTTTGCAAGACTAAAACAGTTTTTTCTGCTACAAAATCACTTAAAACCCCCAAACATTATATATTTTTTTTCTAACACCCTAGAGAATAAATGACAAAAAAAAATGTTTCTTTAAGACGCATGGGCGGGACTGACGTTTTGACGTCACTTCCGCCCAGCAAAGCTAAGGGTACGGGTGGGGGCCATCTTGCCCTCACTCGCATCCCCACACAGCACAACAGAGGACCTGATCGCCTCCGCCGCTACCGACGGCTCCGGTAAGCGGCGGGAGGGGGGGCCCTCTCCCGCCACCGATCCGCGAATCCGCCGCGGAGACCGCTGTTATCATGTACAGGACCGCTCACTGAAAAGATGGATATCTCGGGTTGTGGCAGCAGCTGCTGCTGTTACCGAGATATCCATCTTTAAAAAAAGGACGTATATATATACAGTGAGGGGTCCTATCCTAGTTCCTATCATATGCCTCATCTAAAGTCCCACCCTATCCCCGTCCTTTTTTGGCACTCTGATATGGGTACCTGATGTAAAGAGGGACTCTCATGAGGACTTTTTTTTTATTGCAGAGTTCTATCTAATTTTGCAGAGGCATTTACAAGTCAATTGTTTATCTGAGCTGCCTGACTGACGCACACCAGTAATACCAGAGACTGCATGTTACTACCCCACAGTCCACCAGAGACCCTGCATAGCCACCATGGACCTTACACAGCCACCACAGAACCCCCCCCCCCAGCCACCAAAGACCCCACACAGCCACCAAAGACCCCACACAGCCACCAGAGACCCCACACAGCCACCAAAGACCCCTGCATATCCACCAAAGACCGCCAATAGCCACTTGAGAAGAAAGCAGTGGGACAAATTTAGATGGGGGGGGGGGGAGTGCCTAGGGCAGCACAAAACCAAAATACACCACTGATTGTACAATACTATCTATGTTTTATTTCTAAACCTTGTTGTTACTTTAATTAATAGTAGTTCTAATAATAACCTTGCTCAAATCCTGATAAAGTTATAATTCTCACCCTCATCTTCAGCATAAATTAGCAGCTAAATGCATTGTAAATCATGTCATCTGCTGGAGAGTATATACTAAGACTGGAGAGCTTCTTGGGAGTAGGTCAGTGAAAAAAATAACATAGTAAACGGAGGTGAAATGGTATTTATAGAGCGCCTAGTGTTATCTCTATCTAATAAACTCCAGCTTTATACAGTAAGAAGAAAATCAGAAAAAACAGCTGTAAAAAAGATAATTGGAGTAAGGCCTTGGTCATCACCTATGATCTCCCTTCATGCCATCCTTTTCCCAGTCCTTATCTATATGAAATGAGTTGTAATACTGTGTACACAATAACGGACCTGGGGGTTAGTGGTAAAATTGTAAAAAAAAACTGAGCTGAATTGTTATAGAAAATTATTTGAGAATCATAGTCATGAATTATATACATTTTCTACCTCCATTTTTTTGTCACCTTCAAAAATGTCCCCAATATGTCTTTTGCTGTAGATAAAATGGACATCCACTAAACAAATGAGAATAAAAAGAAAAATTGGATCTCTTTACAAGTAATAGGTATTACAACAGAGAAAAGAAAGGTAATTTTTCATTTATTGAAATTTTGTTTTCAAGGGATTTATATCTCAGCTCAGTTTTATATATGGAATAATTACTAGGCTGAATAAAAGGTTTAAAGCCCTAGGCAAAAGTATTACCAATGTTTTAACACTGATCCGATGGACCTTAAATAGATTTGCTCTTGTAACTTGGGAATAATAAACAGTGCACTTCAATTACATTTAAAAGCTGAACGTTAAGGATAGTAAAGATGTTTTATAATGCTGGTGAATGGCGAAGTATAAAAGTACAGTAATAATGGGGAACAAAATAACACATTCTTCAGGTATGTGCTTTCTAAGCGACACTATAGTTCCTGTTCTCTAATGTGACTGCATTAAATCTAGGGCACTCAGCCAGCATAAATCCAGTTCTGGAAAAAAGAAAGAAAGAAGCTAAAGCCATTTTTCCTTCTCCTGCAAGTGAGTTAAACTTTAGCTCATTTTTAGTAAGGTCAAAAGATTTCCATTCTCACAGCTCATATTACCTGAATAATGCATAACAAGTTCAACCAATCTAACGCAAAGGCATTGTAAGTACGTTTTCAGTGCTGCTGTTAAGCTTTGAAAATTAAACATAATTATTGTCATACATTTTCAGTGCAGTTCTTGCAGTCTGGGTTAACTACAGTTGCTGTTTGCTAATAGAGTTCGCTTAGGTGAAGAGCGAGAGGATGAAAGAGCACCTTGTTTTGGAACAAAGGGGAGGGAGAGTCATTGAGGCACTGCAAATGAAACAGATATTTTTTCATTTATGTGTGGCGGGATATAAATCAAGAAAGGGGGCAGGATAGGAAATTATTTCTACATTGCAGAGCTGAAAAAAAGGACACATATTAAACCAAAAGATTATCTGCACGGGGTCTGTATCGTTTGCCTATTTTCATTTGGGATTCCACTGTATCTTTAACAATTCTATCTACTATACAAAAGTTGCTGACAGTAAGCCACAGTACCTCCTAAAGTGAAATTAGCTTAAAAAGCAGTGTTATAGATTTAATCTAAGTTAAAACGCAGGTACTTGACTACATCACTAATATTTAGTATCAGTATTGGGCTGTGGACCTAGGTTTTCCTAAATTTAGCTAAGCATTTGAAACCATTCCATTTAATAAACTCCTAAAGAAGTTATACAAGGTAACCCGTGGGTGGTTTAGTACCCACTCTGTTGGGAAGGCCCCTTTCACACTTTTGCGACCTAAAGGTTTTTGACGTGATTTTATCACAACTTAAAGCAATGCCTGTGTAATCTTGAGGTCTATGGACCTCAATTCGCATCAAAGTCCGACCAAAGTAGTGGAGGGACTACTTTGAGGTTGCTGCGACTTTAAGTCACACATATATGAATAGTACTCATTTGAAATCATGGGGTACGACTTTGCAGTCCAAAGTCGCATGACAAGTCGCACAAGTGTGAAAGGGGCCTAATGGATAGATATCAGAGCATGGTTGTAAATGGGGTTCATTCGGAACTGAGACCTGTCGGGTACCACAAGGCTCTGTACAAGGTCCTGTTCTATTTAATCTGTTTTGAAGTGATCTAACAAACGTTTTGGTGGGCAAAGTGTATATTTTTGCTGATGATAGAATAGCGTGCAATAGTTGATGCAGTTTGTTTGTAACATGAGGACGCGTACACACGAGGAGACTTGTTCGATGAAAACGGTTCGCGGACCGTTTTCATCGGACATGTCTTCTGGGATATTTTGGTCTGATGTGTGTACATACCATCAGACCAAAATCCCCGCGGACAGACAACGCGGTGACGTGGCGGTGACGTTGACGCCACGACGTGCGAAAACAAGGAAGTACAATTCTTCCACGCATTCCATCAATTTGACGAATGCGTGGAATTTCGGTCCGCTGGTTAGGCGTACTAACCAGCGGACATGTCAGACGGACAGGTTTCCAGCGGACAAGTTTCTAAGCATGCTTAGAAACTTTTGTCCGCTGGAAACCTGTCTGCTAGGCCGTACACACAATCGGACATGTCCGCGGAAACTGGTCCGCGGACCAGTTTCCGTGGACATGTCTCCTCGTGTGTACGTGGCCTAAAAGGGGATTTGGCATTGTTGGGATTGTTCACTGCAGTGGAAACTGCAGTTCAACATTTCTATATGTAAAACATGTATTCAGGGAAAAAAAGTCCTCTGACAAAGTAGTCAAGCACACTCAAGCATATCTTTTGCACTTTGAGAATCATAAAAGGAGAAAAAAGGATGGTGGTTCTGTCTGTATTAAAATAAGAATATGTAGCCTTTTCAATATCTATTAGCTATACTGCATATGTGTATAAAAGAGGCCAGCCTGATATAAATCGAGATTTTCCTAGCTTGTGACGGAAAATATTAGTTATATGAAGACAGGAGGCGAGTATCTTTGCATTAATCTTTCTTTATTTAATGCCCATAGCAGAATGTTTTCTTTATATCTATGTAATTCCTCAGAACTTTTTCACCTAAAATGGTGGAAAAAGGAACTACAATTCCCAGCAGTCCCAGCAACTGTTAGCCACACCTCCAGATGTCCTGTATATATATGACTGCATAGGTGTACTCCCTCCTCTTTCTTGGAGCGAATGCCGGAACAGGATAACCTAAGAAAGAACTCCAAACGTGATACTTCGGCCAGCCGGCCCATCCTGTCGTGATGCTGTAGTAAGGTGGTAAACAGACGGCAATCCTGCTGTCAATAACTCCAACCGGGAGCGTAAAACGGAAACTTCGTCCCAACGGGGACCCAGAAATGAACTTGTTAAGCACCGACGTGAGTCTGGTATGGAGATTCAGTATCCTGAAAAGAGAATAAATATCCGTAATAGGGTGGGTAGGGTGGGAAGATACTCGCCTCCTGTCTTCATATAACTAATATTTTCCGTCACAAGCTAGGAAAATCTTGATTTATATATCAGACAGGAGGCTCATATCTTTGCAGGTTCAAAGCACTATCCATATACTGTATACATACATCACGTAATACAACATACAACTCAGATCTATATATATATATACAGTATCTAATGTACACCCGAAGTAAGTCGTGGAACAGTTAGAGAGTACAACCGTTAAGAGGTAATGACAGATAAAGAGACATGATTCTCAGGTCTAAAGTAAAATTGACGAAAAGTCGACTCTGACCACCAGTCGGCTGCTAATAGAAGGTCTGACAGAGAACCCCCTGAAGTAACCACCTTAGTGGCCATCACCCCCCTGGTCTAGTGTGCGCCAAAGAGGGATACATCTATACCCGACATCTCCATTACCAGTCGTACCCACCTAGCCAAAGTGGCAGAAGCCACCGGGTGGTGCGGTTGTACATATGAGACTAGCAACTGTGAGAAGTCTGGAGAACGTAGAGTCGCTGTGCATATTTCGTAAGCCTGCAGACAGCGTACGACGCATAGTCGCGGATGTGATTGGAAGAATGGGTAGAAAACCGAGTGTAATTGAGTTTTGGTTCTGCGTACTATTGAGAATCTAACCCCTTCCGGCGAGAATTGTCCAAATATCCAGGGCTCTCACATCTGAGACTCTTTTTATGGAAACCAAGCATAATAGTGTAGTAAGTTTCAGGGATAGAATCCTTAAGGAGAGGCGATCGTTGTCCTCCCAAGAGGAGAACAACTGAAGGACCTTGGAGACATCCCAGGTTGACTGGTAGCGAGGACGAGGAGGACGGTTAAATCTAGCACCGCGGAGTAAGCGACATACCAATGGATGTTTGCCATTGGGTAAAGAGTCTACCGGGCAATGGTATGCCGAGATAGCGGATCTATAAACATTAAGGGAACTATATGCTTTCCCCGTTCCGTAGGACTCCGCCAAGTAGTTTACTACCGAAGAGACAGGGGGCTGAATGGGACTAATCTGTCGTTGATCACACCAACGAACCCATAATCCCCAGGCAGATCGATATGCCGATCTAGTCCCTGGAGCCCAGGCCAAGGCGAGGAGGTCTCTAGCCGATTGTGAAAGTTCAGCACCAGATTCTGGCACCCCGAGACTAGCCATGCAAGGAGGGGTAGTTTGCCTTCCAGAAGCAATGGGTGTAGACCCTTGGTTGGATTGGTCAACAGGTGTGTTGAGTGGGGAAGGAGTCTGGGATGGTCAATCGACATCCCCAGGATCAAAGGGAACCACGGTTGTGTCGGCCACCAAGGAGTGATCAGAACAACCATCGCCCCCTGATTGACTATGTGAAGGAGTAGTCTGGTGATCATTGTGAAAGGGGGAAACGCGTAATGTAACCCTTTGGGCCACATTTGAAGAAATGCGTCCACTGCTATTGCTTCCGGGTCCGGTCTCCAGCTGTAAAAGCGGGGAAGTTGCCGCTACACAGTTGGACACCCCCTTAATGTATTCCGCCACTGGGATAATGTTGCGGGATAGGCAGAAATTCCAGAATTTGGATGCAATGTCCGCTAGCATTTTGGATTTCATGCCCCCTAGGCGGTTGATATATTGTACTGCCGCCACATTGTCCATGCGTAAGAGAACGCAACAGTTGGATCTCTGCGAGAGAAAACTCCTGATGGCGAAGAGTGCCGCCAGGAGTTCCAGCGCGTTGATGTGGAGGGAAGACTCGTCTACAGGCCATGTCCCTCCTGTGGAGTCTGGGCCACAACGAGCTCCCCAGCCCTGTCGGCTGGCATTCGATTCTAGGATGACGTCCGGCCGAGAGTTGAAGATTGTCTTGCCGTTCCATTCTACGGCATATTGAAGCCACCATCGCAATTCCGCCTCCGATTCCGAACAAAGGGCGACTTTGTCCGAATAGCGGAGACCTTGTCGTAGGTGGAGGGCTTTGAGGCGTTGTAAGGCCCGATAATGTAATGGAGCAGGGAAGATTGCCTGAATGGAGGCTGATAATAGTCTGACTATGCGTGAAAGAACTCTTAGCGATATTTGACTTTTGCGCAAAACCGCTCTGATTTCTTTCCGGATCAAGGCCAATTCGGACTTGGGTAAGCGTAGTACCGCCTGTCTGGTGTCCACAGAGAATCCTAAAAACTCCATCTCTTGAGCCGGAGAGAGTATAGACTTTTTGTGATTGATGAGGAAACCCAGTTCCTCTAGGAGTGACACTGTCCAGCGCTTGTGTAGATCGGCTTGTGTTTTTGAACGAGCCATAATTAGGAGATCGTCCAGATAAATTATCAGGCGTACTCCCCTGCAATGTAGTGTAGCCATCACAGGTTTCATTATTTTGGTGAAGCACCATGGGGCTGATGATAGGCCGAAGGGTAGGCAAGTAAATTGCCACATACGGCCCCTCCATTGGAATTTCAGAAATTTTTGGGAGGAGTGATGCATTGGTATCGTTAGATACGCATCTTTGAGATCTATTTTGACCAGCCAATCTCCCTGGATTAGAAGGTCTCTCAACAGATGTATTCCCTCCATCTTGAAGTGACGGTAGGTCACGTATTGGTTTAGTTCTCTTAAATTTATTACCGGTTGGTAGCCTCCATCTTTCTTCTTTACCAAGAAGAGGTTGCTTACGAAACCGGGAGATAGGGGGTCCACCTCTATCACAGCTTGTTTTGAAATGAGTTCCTGTAGTTCTATGTCTATGAGGCGTAAATTTTGTTCTGAAAAATGTATGGGATGTGGTGGTACAGACCTGACCAGTTGTGACATGAAGTCTATGTGGTAGCCCGTTACTGCGAACAGTATCCAAATGTCTGCTGTAATCGTGTACCAGACATGGGTAAAATGTCTCAGTCTGCCCCCTACAGGTATGTGAATATGGCAATTCATTGATACACTCACCGGTGGATGGTCGGGATCTCGGGAAACCTCTGCCACTGCGCCCTCTCCATGGGCGTCCTCTAGGAGGGAAAAATGGAGCCGGTTGTGCCACCAGTACGGAGTACTGCTGTTGCACGGGCGAGTAAGATTGAGCGGGTGCCCTAGGATAGGCCCTGTAATAGTTGCCACGGCCGGCAGATCGGCCTCTCCCTCTGCCGGCCCTGTTAAAAACCTTAGGCCCAGAGCTTGACTTCTTTAGGGAAGTTTGGGCCTTGTCCAGACTATTAAATAGTTCTTCCGTAATAAAAATAGTTGTATGGTGTCTTAAATGATCCAATATGGACATGTGGATAGTGAGTCTTTACTTCACATTCGGGGATAGAAGAAAAAACATCCACAATGTACTCCTGTGCACTCAAGTAGATTGAATAATCTTACCAGATTCGGTGGACATACTGACCAATGGTAGCATGTCAATAGGGCAGGTAATGGATCCTCAGCCTGGTTAGGTTCATAGAAGAAACATCCAACGGCACCGAAGGGAATCCAAAAGATCTTATCCTTGTATCCAAACGTCCAAGATAGCAAGCAGATTTCTCATAGACTTGGAATCTCATGGAGGCACATGTAAAAAATTGAAGGAGGCTCTCATAGCATAGTTAAACCCAATAACAGGGAAGAGCTATTTTAATGGTAAAAATAGTAGGTATACAATACTATGCAAGTATAAAAAATAAATTAAAAATTAAAAAAGTTTAAGGTACAAGCCAGGTGAAGGAACAAGTACAAGTGATCACATGGAATAAAGCGTGGTGAATAGATATGCGGTTGCAGGCTATGTACCCTACATGTTTCGAGTCAACACTCTTCAACAGTTGAAGAGTGTTGACTCGAAACATGTAGGGTACATAGCCTGCAACCGCATATCTATTCACCACGCTTTATTCCATGTGATCACTTGTACTTGTTCCTTCACCTGGCTTGTACCTTGAACTTTAATTTTTAATTTATTTTTTATACTTGCATAGTATTGTATACCTACTATTTTTACCATTAAAATAGCTCTTCCCTGTTATTGGGTTTAACTATGCTATGTGAGCCTCCTTCAATTTTTTACATGTGCCTCCATGAGATTCCAAGTCTATGAGAAATCTGCTTGCTATCTTGGACGTTTGGATACACGAATAAGATCTTTTGGATTCCCTTCGGTGCCGTTGGATGTTTCTTCTATGAACCTAACCAGGCTGAGGATCCATTACCTGCCCTATTGACATGCTACCATTGGTCAGTATGTCCACCGAATCTGGTAAGATTATTCAATCTACTTGAGTGCACAGGAGTACATTGTGGATGTTTTTTCTTCTATCCCCGAATGTGAAGTAAAGACTCACTATCCACATGTCCATATTGGATCATTTAAGACACCATACAACTAATTTTTATTACGGAAGCAATTCTGGACTTTTTCTTTAGTACATGAATTTACAAGGAATTCATTTCCTATGTTCACGATCTATATAAAGAACTGGTTGTTGTTATATCACCTTAATTTGCACCTTTTTGCACCTATCACCTTTTTGATTGTCACATTCATTTTAGGTTATGGGATATTCTTCCACTCAATAGTGGTTTACAATATCTCTCTTTAAGCGCCGCATTTATTGTTTTTGTTGTTTTTGTTACGATATTGTTCTGTCGTTAATGCAGGCTGCTCTTTCACTGAGTTATATTTAGTAGCGCAATTTTTTCTTTTCACTTATATTAAATAGTTCTGACTCTGCCAAATGTGAGAGTTGCGGGTCGAGTCCCATCAAAATCGACCTGCGTCGTTCAATAGCGCAGGTCGAGTTGGCTGAGCCTAATAGGCAGATGGCACGTTGTGCCCATCCTCGCAATTGTACTAAATCTACAGGTTCTTCAGTGGCGGCTGCCTGCTCAGATAAATTAAAAATTTTGGTCAAAGGACCTAAGAGATCTAAGACACGATCCTGTATCGTCTTAAAAGAGCGTTCTATGCCTTTCTTTGTATACTTGCCCGATTTGGTCAAGTACTTGAGAAGCACCGGGTCAATTTCAGGTGTAGATGCCACCTTTTTAGGAATGAATGGTCTGGGGCATTCCGCTCTCAACTTATTCCTATTTGTCCTGTCCAGGATCCTTCTTGTCCAGTGTTCCACATATTGGGACACCTGTGGGAGGGGTGCCCAGTCCCCGGATCTGGGGTGTGATATGTGTTCTGGATTAAAGAATGGTTCCCCTAGGGAGTCCAAGATTGCTTCAGATGGCAATTCCGGATTGGCTTCCCTTTCAGTAGCCATTTGCCCAGCCTCCTCTTGTTCAAAATCGGAATCATCGGATGCTATTATCAGCGATCCTTCAGTTGTTTCCTCATCTGATTCATCGTTAAATGAATCCGGTTTAACCCGGCGGGCAGATTGAAATTTCTTACGGGGAATCTCCTTGGGTATCAAGGGTCATTCACTGTTAGGATGGCTGGGGCGGCAGGCCGAGGAGGGTCCTGCCTCATGCACTGATTCTACTTCCCCTGCCGGGGAGTCGAGATAAGCAGTTAGATGCTTACGTTTGTTGAGTCATGAAGGGGTTAATAGTAGATGCCAAGGCAGCCTGGATAGAGCTACTTATGAGCTCCTGAATCTGGGCAGCAGTGAGCAGCTGCGGAGTCTCAGGGGTTAAGCCTGGACCTGTCATATTATTTTTAGGGATTCCAGATTCCTCTGCCATTCTGTAAAAAAAGGGGGGGGGGGCGGGTTCTAGTTATGAACCCAGCTAAAACCCTAGGGAAAAACAGACCACTCTAGACAAATGAGTGCTCCGTTTACTGCCTAAGATGTTATATATATAAACTGAACTATGTGACAACAGTACCGCTCTCCTCACCGCTCGGCAGCCGACTGGCGATGCAGTGAGGAGGACGGTATTTTCAATCGCAGAACACGGCCGTAGTCTCGCAAGACGTCGCGGGAGTTCGACGATTGGTCGAGAATGCTGAAGGGGCGGAAGGAGGAAGCGCACCACTCGTAGACACGCCCCCTCATCCGCTGTCAGGCGCGAAGCTACGGCCTGCTGTGGAAAGAAGTCGGGAATGGAAAGGGGGGAAAAATGGCGCCCGTAGGTAAGCGGCGAATAGGAAGGATTCCGTTGAATTAGGAACAGAGAAGGGAAGCACGGGCGTGAGAAAGAAGACCAGCGCCGCGTTCCTGTGAGGAGGGACTGTAGCGCTCCTAAGGGTGGATATATCAATAATATTGAAAAATTAGAGAAAGAGATTAAAGACTGTGCAGGGAGGTTGCAAGTGAAATTTCAGGAATTAAATGAGAGAAAACGCACCAGAGATGTGCGAGTAAAGAATACTGAATAATTAATATCTTAAACAATATTAAAAAAAATGCATATCATAAAGTATACTTATCTCTGCCATGAGCAGAAAGAAAGAGGAGGGAGTACACCTATGCAGTCATATATATACAGGACATCTGGAGGTGTGGCTAACAGTTGCTGGGACTGCTGGGAATTGTAGTTCCTTTTTCCACCATTTTAGGTGAAAAAGTTCTGAGGAATTACATAGATATAAAGAAAACATTCTGCTATGGGCATTAAATAAAGAAAGATTAATGCAAAGATATGAGCCTCCTGTCTGATATATAATTCATTTTATCATTGTGTCTTCACCTTTCAAAATGTGTCAGTCTATCCTGTATAAAATTAGGGCACGTGTTTTTTTCTGTCAGCTTTAAATGAGTGTTTGTGAATCCATCCACTTTTACACCCTCACTGTTCACCCCTCGTTGCACTTCACCCTTCCTGCTTTACTTCACAGGACATCCTCTCTTCCATGATGGGCCCCATATCAATAATACGTAAATTCCAAAGTTAATGAAAAAATATATATAATTATATATTATAGACATGTGTACATTTTGTTTTAAGAATTTTGTTTTCGTCCGAAAAATAAATTCATTTTTATTTATTTTGTTTTGTTAAAAAAAGCATTTATGGTCGTGGCCCTCTGACCGAGAGTGATGTGGATCACATAAACACGCGACAAGACTTACAACATAAATAGACCTGAAGTGTGCCTTGGTGGTCTGGTCAGTATGCCAAGAAAAGGGGGCATACCCAAAGTAAGTAATGGGTAGTTGTTGAAGAAGGATATGCTGAGAAGTGCCCTGAAAAAGTGAAGGGTCGGGAGGGTATCGAATGCGATTGAATGCGCAGACTCACGGACATGAGGTGAGCTGGGAAGAGTCGGCCCAGTGATGTGTAGTACTGCACACTGAACCGACAAAGAGCATGTGTGAGTGGGCTGCTTAAATACCCTCCGGGCTCCTCCCATAAACTCAGGCCACCATACTGGCCTTCTTATTTATGGTCGTGGCCCTCTGACCGAGAGTGATGTGGATCACATAAACACGCGACAAGACTTACAACATAAATAGACCTGAAGTGTGCCTTGGTGGTCTGGTCAGTATGCCAAGAAAAGGGGCAAAAGACTCAGATAGGGAAATAGCTTATATTGATTTCTTGTATTTATTGAGCCAGCTTGGTAAAGGCTTGTGCCATTTCTTCCTGAGGATTTGGGATGTATGTGGCAAAACAAGGAGACTTCCCAGCAGCCTGGTATCTCGATTACGTGGTCTGGTACTCCCTGTTGGGAGGCAGTTGAGGCTGCTCTAATTCGGAAAGAATGTCCAGAGAACTGACTGGGATTTGAAGCCCAAGTTGCTTAGGATTCTGACATGCTTGACAACTGTCTGCCACTCAGGGAGCTGGTTTAGAAAGGGTAGCAACAAGCTACCATCAGATTGGCTGGGTAGATGGAGCAGTAGTCGGTCGAGCACCGTCACTGGGCGTCAGGCATTGTTAGTCTGAAACAGGTTGATGTCAACCCCTGGGGCTGGTTTGTTGCGTTTGCAGACTGAGAGTGTAGGGGTTCGAAAGCGAGTCGGGTGGCGCCGGAGCAGTGTCTGACTGCCGGAGCCACTGACTGTAAATTCACTAGGTTGTAGGGAACCGTAGAAGGCCTGGTAGATGGCTGCTTGGATGACTATGCTGGGCAAGGCCCTAAATGGGGAACGAGTAAGGATTTCAGACATGTCCCTAAAGAGGGCACTCTTGAAAGGTAGGCGCTCGCCACTGACTACAGGTTGGTGCTTCTGTATGCTCTGTAGAAGGGACTTGACTGCATGGGCTCGAGAATACTGACGGTTTACTGGGGTCCTGCAGGGACAGGAAATGCTGGACGCCATCTAGATATGGCGTGATAGTATTGTGAGAAAGGGTCACCTGCATGTGGCAATACGATATGAAGGCTAGGACGTGTCTAACGTTGCCTATTGCTGCTCCGAGGCAAGTGGCCAAAAATTAGCAGTTAGTGTTCCAAGCAGTGCGATAGGCCTTCAGTGTGTTGCGTGCCAATGAGTGGTTAATAAGCTGGGTTGAGTTGGTGAGATGCTACTTCAATCCATCGTCAGCAATGACCAGGGTGGGACAGGGATGGTTATTGGGTCAGCTCCAGGCTCTTGCTGGAAAAACAAAGTAAGGTTGGAATGGGACAGAGCATCAGCTGCGATTTTGCATTTGCCTGGAACATGTCTACAGAAGATATTAAACTGGTGACAAAGTGACAGCTGCGCGAGCCTGCGCCGGAAGGACGTGATGGGGAGAGGCTTGATCTACCTTAATTGATGAAGTCGGCTGTGGCTTGATTGTCTGTGGTGAAGAACACTGTCTGTCCAGTTCAAGTGTGACCCCAGACCTGGACAGCTGCCACAATGGGGTACAGCACGAGGCGTGATGAAGACTGGGTGAAGCAGAAATTTAAGAGAATTTCTGGGGGCCAAGGTTTGGAGAACCAGTGGTGGACGAAAAATGCAGGCAAAAGCCTGTGGTGGCTCGGCTGACACTGCCGGGATGAAGATTGAAATGCTGTTCTATCAGGTGGGGAAGTTGTCCCACAT
Organism: Rana kukunoris; assembly: GCA_029574335.1. Classification (NCBI taxonomy): domain Eukaryota; kingdom Metazoa; phylum Chordata; class Amphibia; order Anura; family Ranidae; genus Rana; species Rana kukunoris. The sequence goes on along the minus strand of CM056050.1, from coordinate 175,534,414 downwards.
AGCTAAGTCTGCTACTGATGCTTGGTCTAGTTTGAGAACTTGGACTGGATCTTGCATTGGTGTGAGAAAATCAAGACAATACACAGGTGCTCAACAAGACGATATACGTGCACTTGCTGACCAACGTGCCCTCGCCGACCAACGTGCCCTCGCCGACCAACGCGCCCTCGCCGACCAACGCGCCCTCGCCGACCAACGCGCCCTCGCCGACCAACGTGCCCTCGCCGACCAACGTGCCCTCGCCGACCAACGCGCACTCGCCGACCAACGCGCACTCGCTGACCAACGCGCACTCGCAGACCAACGTGCACTCGCTGACCAAAGTGCACTCGCTGACCAAAGTGCACTCGCTGACCAAAGTGCACTCGCTGACCAAAGTGCACTCGCTGACCAACGTGCATTCGCAAACCAACGTGCACTCGCAGACCAACGTGCACTCGCTGGTGCTGGTTGGAAACCTGAACTAACTGCAGGGAAAAAGACAGGGAAAAGATGAATGGCCCGCGTGCTACTAAAGATGAATGGCCAACTGGGTGCCACTGTGTGTTTGTTTGGCTGATTGTCACTGAGGTGTGTATGCAAGTTTAGTTTGTATTCGGGTTTGCACGTAGGTGCGTGCTGCAAAGTGTTTTATACTGCTGCAGACAATATTGTGTGGTTGCAAGGGTCTCAGTCTGGTTTGCTGAGACGATATTGCGTGGTTGCAAGGGTCTCAGTCTGGTTTGCTGAGACGATATTGCGTGGTTGCAAAGGTCTCGATGATTATGAGGTTTGGGCAGGAGGAAGTTACAAATGTACCAAGCTTGTAACTAAGATGTTAGAACATGAGCAACAATAACTCAGAGGCAGATTTTTACAAAAGAAATGCAGGATAGGAAGCATAACGAATTGCAAGATTGCACATGATACAAAAGGTTTGAATACAACCTGCGACAGTAAGCAGGAACCGCCGTCGAAGACCATGAACGGAGAAGTCGCAATGCACTTGCGATGTTGAATGCGATTGAATGCGCAGACTCACGGACATGAGGTGAGCTGGGAAGAGTCGGCCCAGTGATGTGTAGTACTGCACACTGAACCGACAAAGAGCATGTGTGAGTGGGCTGCTTAAATACCCTCCGGGCTCCTCCCATAAACTCAGGCCACCATACTGGCCTTCTTATTTGTCTGAAAATCCGAATTAATTAAGGTCGAATCTGTCATTGAAGGCTTATGGTGTCTGTCGAATGTTCTGAGAAGATCGGACAGAGCAGCTAAACTGTACGACGCTGCAAGACCATTTCTGGTCGAATGTTCCACCTACAAGCTATAGAAGAATTCAAATGTTGTATGACACTAGTAAAATTATATTTATAAATTATAATTACTAGTCATTTGAATTCTTCTATAGCTTATGGGCTGAGCATTTGACCGGAAATGTACGATTACGGCGTTGTACAGTTTAGCTGCTTGTCGAATCTTCTTAGAACTTTCCACAGACACCATGAGCCTTCAATGACAGATTCAAAATTTTTTGCTGCTTCGTCAAATCTTCATCATTCATGTCGAATGGTCTACCCCAACACTGTCTCTATAATGTCAAATCTTTTCTCTCTATGTCGAATCTTTCCTCTCTATGTAGAATAATCTTGGACTAATAGAGTTAACTGCTTCAGCCCCGCCCGCCGTCATATTACTGCGGGACGGTGGCTCTCCTGGGCGAGAGCCCATAGCTATACGTCCGCATTAAAGCTGCCACTAGGGGGCGCATGCGTGCCCGGCGGGTACGATCGCCGTTACAGAGCGGGGACCGGGAGCTATGTGTGTAAACACAAGTCTCCTGGTCCTGTCAGCAGGGGAAATGCTGATCTTCTGTTCATACAATGTATGAATAGAAGATCAGTGATTTCCCCCAGTGAGGCCACCCCCCATACAGTTAGAACACACCCAGGAACACACTTAACCCCTTCCCCTAGTGAGGCCACCCCCCCATACAGTTAGAACACACCCAGGAACACACTTAACCCCTTCCCCGCCCCCTAGTGTTAACCCCTTCACTGCCAATGGCATTTTCATAGTAATCCAATGCATTTTTATAGCATTGATCGCTAAAAAAATGCCAATGGTCCCAAAAATGTGTCAAAAGTGTCCGAAGTGCCCGCCATAATGTCGCAGTACTGAAAAAAAATGCTGATCGCCGCCATTACTAATTACTAAATATTAATAAAATTGCCTTAAAACTACCCCCTATTTTGTAAACGCTATAACTTTTGCGCAAACCAATCAATAAACGCCTATTATGATTTTTTTTAATGAAAAATATGTAGAAGAATACGTATCGGCCTAAACTGAGGAAAAAGTAAAAAATATTGCATTTTTTTCAAAATTGTTGCTCTATTTTTGTTTAAAAAAAATAAAAAACGCAGAGATGATGTGGGATATAAAGGACGCCAATTTTGTTTGGGAGCCACGTAGCACGACCGCGCAATTGTCAGTTAAAGCGACGCAGTGCCAAATCACAAAAAGTGCTCTGGTCATTGGACAGCAATATGGTCCGGGGCTAAAGAGGTTAAGGTTAGGCACATTTGATCACAGGTTCAATAAACACAGATTGCTATTGTCAGCATCATGTCAAATCTCCTATCTACAGTATATCAAACTGTTGTAGCAACGAAAATAAAGCATTTTTTTATGTCGGATCTTTCGGATTTGGAATTCTGCACGTTCGTTTTCATTTGTTAAAACTATAACGAATATACCCGAAATTCGGACAAAAATGCATTTGGTCGAAAACGAATGCACATGTCATATATATATATATATATATATATATATATATATATATATATATATATATATATATATATATATATATATATATATATATATGTATATGTATATGTATATATATATATATATATATATATATATGTATATATTGTAAGATTGCGGGTTCAGACTCCAACAGTAGGTGCGTTTTCCAGTGAGTACGCCAGTCCAGAACTGAGTTTTAAGGGCCTGGTAGCCCACTTTTATTTAAAAGGCAACAAAAGTTCACATATACATTAGCATCACTCGCAGGGGGTTCCACCATTACTGCATCTACAAACTCAAGAGTTTAACCTCCTGGCTTTCAATCTTGCCACCCGACGGCTTCAGGCCGTTAGCCAAAGCCTAAGTTCTGTTCCTCAGAACAAACAGAGTTTCCTAGCTTTCTCCTGATAAGCGCCTTGCAGCTCAAAACATCAACCGGCATCTGCAAGCTGTTGATCTGCACGCACTGGCTGCAACCAATGCAGCCTCTCTCTGACTCCTCTTAGGCCGTGTACACACAGCAGAGAACCTCGACGGGCAGAACACATCGTTCCGCCCGTCAAGGTTCTCTGCCGGCCGTCGAAATCGGCGACCCGCCCGTCGGGAATGGCAACCAGCCATTCATCCAGGCGGGCCGTCGAGCAAATAGAGAGTGTGCTCTCTATTTCTGCTCGACGGGATTCCCGACGGGATGCTCGCCGAGAGCGTACACACGGCCGAGGTCCTCGCTGGAATGCGGCTTCCAGCGAGGTTCTCGCTGGTTTCCAGCGAGAACCTCGGCCGTGTGTACGCCGCCTTAGAGAGTTGGGAGCTCACCTGGCTCCCAGGACCAGACTTCCTGTCTGTGGGTGAGGCCGTGTACACACGGCAGAGAACCTCGACGGGCAGAACACATCGTTCCGCCCGTCGAGGTTCTCTGCCGGCCGTCGAAATCGGCGACCCGCCCGTCATGAATGGCAACCAGCCATTCATCCAGGCGGGCCGTCGAGCAAATAGAGAGCGTGCTCTCTATTTCTGCTCGACGGGATTCCCGACGGGATGCTCGCCGAGAGCGTACACACGGCCGAGGTCCTCGCTGGAATGCGGCTTCCAGCGAGGTTCTCGCTGGTTTCCAGCGAGAACCTCGGCCGTGTGTACGCCGCCTTAGGCTCTGAGCTATAGCCAGGTCAGAACTAAATAGCTGATCACACAGCTTTGCAAATAACGTGTCTTTCTCTCCAAAATATGGCATAAACCCGCTATCCTTTAGGTATGACAGAGTCAAAAAACCCACAATATATATATATATATCTATATATCTATATATAGATATATAGATATATAGATATATATATATATATAATATATATACAACCAGTATAATGAGACCTTCATGATATATTTTCAGTAGGTTTCAGTAATATTTATTGTACAGAATATCATCATCAAAGAATTATGTCCATTTTATCCATATACCATTGAGAGCTTCCTTTAGCATAACCCTGTTCTGTGACAGTTACATGTATTAATAAACAAGATAAACACTGATTTAACAGCAACTGTGGGCATAAGTGGGCAGGCCCATACTGTATATAACACCTTAGCGCCAACTGTACATATGCGGCCTTGGCTTGAAGGGGTTATACTGGGGTGATGCCTGCAGCTGCAGACATCAACCCGGTACTGTTTTTTAGAGTGGGCGGTTGGCTCTTTAGGGATAACAACTGATGCAGATAAAAGCTGCTCAGCTGAATACTTTGAAGTGTAAAGGAGGGATCGGAGTCTTTTAGACCCCGATCCCTCCATAAAGAGTACCTGTCACCACCTATTACTGTCACAAGGGATGTTTACATGACATACAGTGATCAAAAAACTGGGTTCCCCAGAGATGTTACTCATAGTCATGCTGGCTACAGCAAAGCATATGTGACTTTGAACATTTAAAGGCTATGTTTAATCTCTATGAACTCGGCCCTTCGCTTCTTTAGATCTGGTGAGAAATCTGGATAAATAGAGATTCATACTCCATTACACCATCTACCATCTACACCTCACCTGCAGAGGTCATTGAGGAGCAGCCTGTTGTGGCAGAGCAGGACATAATATTATTTTTGGAGGAGTCCTCCTCTTCTGCAGGGCCCTCTCAGATCCCCTCCCCCATCATAGGAAGCCCCTCAAGGGTGACTCCACCCCCCCGGGGACAACCATCTACTGGCCCCAGGAAGGCCACCCGTAAGACCAGGGGGGTGTCTGATCTGGTCCAGGTGTCGAGGGATCACGCCAGGCAGACGCAGCAAATGGGGGACATAGTTGGGCACCTGGACAGAGTGGCTGACAACCTGTGCTCCGTGGCCCAGATATCCAATGCAGTGCAGGATGTCAGCTGCAACTGCGCTGCAGTGGTGACCACTCTGGGGGAGGTGCAGGGTAATATAATGCACCTCACTGCAGCCGTCCAGGCAAACACTGCTGCCATCCGGGACCAGGGGAGGCAGAGTCGGCGGGCCCAGCATTACCAGGTCACCCGGCAGCTCAGGATGCAGGCCCAGCAGCTCAGGGTGCAGGCCCAGACCAACTCGTACCTCGGCCGGATTGCCGTGGCCTTGGAGGGCATGCAGGCCACACTTGCCAGGAGTGGCCCACCCGGGGATCAGCCACCTCCAGATGCCCCCCACCCCCACCCACTCAATCCAGGCAGCTGAGGAGCCAGAGATTATTAATGCTCAGGACATGAGATTTTTATTTTCTTAATTATTAATGCTCAGGACAAGAGATTTTTATTTTCTTGATTAATAATGCTCAGAACATGAGATTTTTATTTTATTCTTAATGCTCAGGTTATGAGTTTTTTTATTTGTGATTATGCTCAGGATATGAGATATTTTATTTTTTGATACTGCACACGTTGCAGTGTGAATGGTGTGTGAATGTGAGGGGGTGGCACTCCTGCCAGTAAGGGGTGTCACCCTCGGCCGTGGTGGAGAAGTTATCCCCACGGCTGTATGAATGACGTGTGAAAGGTGTATGAATGGACAGCGACATCATTGGGGCCTTGGCGCTGGCGTTGCTGCTCCCAAGTCCTACATGTTGGACTTGGGCTAATCCAATGCGATGTGGATGTGGTGTGTGTGATCTAGGGACATCAGTGGTGTACATGCGTGCATTGTCCGTGTGATCAATGTTTTGGTTTAGTGTCCAAAGATGCCTACGGCGAGGACCCTCCTGACTGCTCTTCCATCAGCTGAATGGGTCTCCTCTGGCAGGGGGGGGCTGTCTGGTTGGGGGGTCAGGTCATCACGTATGTCAATCTGCAGGCCTTTTCTCATGGCAAAGTTGTGCAGAATGCAACATGCACTGATGATCTGACACACGAAGGTAGGGGAATACAATAGGGCCCCCCCAGACTTATCCAGGCAGCGGAAACGGGACTTCAGGAGCCCAAATGTTTGTTCCACCACTGCACAGGTTTTGATGTGTGCTTCATTGTATTTTCTCTCTCCTCTGGTTTGGGGGTTCCGGAAAGGAGTCATGAGATGGGGTCCCAGTGCATATGCAGAGTCACCTGTAAGGGAAAAGACAGGAGGATGTTAGTCATGCATGTTGCCCTTGTGATGTGTGCATCATAGGAGGGGATAGTCATGCCTGCCACCCATGTCACTCACCAACCAGCCAGCTGTCCCCATACATGTTCTGTTCGAATTCCATTGGGATGGGGCTCTGATTGTATATGAAGCTGTCATGGCTGGATCCGGGGTGTTTGGCATGGACGTGCCATATGAGGCGTTGGGCATCAGCTATCACCTGTACGTTGATGGAATGCCAATGCTTCCGATTGCGGTATATGTGCTCTGTGGCACTGGGGGGCTGTAGGGCCACATGTGTGCAATCAATGGCCCCCACAGTGCGTGGGAATCCTGCAATGTTGTAGAAATCTGTCATTGCCTTCAGCCGCAGCTCCTCAGTGGTGGGTCTGATGAAGTGGTGGGACATGCGTCTGAGGATTACAGGGACAACCTGGTGCACACATCTGCTCATGGAGGACTGTGACATCCCAGCCACCACTCCACTTGTACGCTGGAATGATCCACTTGCAAGGAAATGGAGTGTTGCCAGTACCTTCACCAGTGGCTGCACTGCTTGTGAGCGGTGTGTCTTGCTGGTGATGTCATCCTGCAGGGTTGTGGTTAGTTCAAGTATTGCATCAGGGCTGAATCTGAAGAGGCGATACACCTCCTCATCCCCCATGCCAAAGAGGCTCATGCGCGTGCGGTATATCCTCTCACGTGCCCGCCTCCTCCGTACCGGGGGACCCAGTACTAGTGCTAGGACCGCGACTGCCCCTGGCATGTTGGCACACAGAGGTGTTGTCCTTGTAAATGTGGTTGTTCAGCTTGCTAGTTTCGTCAGTAACGCTGCTGCTGTAGCTGCTCTCCTGCTGACCTGTGGCCGTCTGGAGTAAAGATAAAGCAGCTATTTGTAGAAATTACTTTGCGCCGGACGGACGAGATACGCGCGGCGCATGTAGCCAGCGTATGGTGCTAATCCGTTCGCGAATCGGGAAATCTCCCTCATTTGCATATTTGCATGGCACATCAATAGGCGCGACGGATGTGACGAACGAAAATATGCGCTAACGATACCCTAGCGAGGGAAAGTTAAGCCGATCGGCAAAGGCCCGTTTTCTGGCGCATCTAGGTTGGTGGGTACGGCCGCGGAGATACAACGGCGCATCTTGACAGTTACGCGGCGCATATCGAAATACTCCAGCGCAACTCTACCTGAATCTGGCCCATAGTGTTGTGTGTTTCTTCCAAACAACTCATCTGTCCACAGAATATTTTGCCAGTACTGCTGTGGAACATCCAGGTGCTCTTGTGCAAACTGTAAACGTGCAGCAATGATTTTTTTTAGACAGCAGTGGCTTCCTCTGTGGTATCCTCCCGTGAAATCCATTCTTGTTTAGTGTTTTACGTATCATAGGTTCGCTAACAGGGATGTTAGCATATGCCAGAGACTTTTGTAAGTCTTTAGCTGACACTCTAGGATTCTTCTTTACGTCATTGAGAAGTCTGCGCTGTGCTCTTGCAGTTATATTTACAGGACGGCCACTCTTAGGCGCCGTACACACGGCCGAGGTTCTCGCTGAAAATCAGCGAGAACCTCGCTGGAATGCACATTCCAGCGAGGACCTCGGCCGTGTGTACGGTCTCAGCGAGCTTCCCGTCGGGAAGCCCGTCGAGCCGAAATAGAGAGCACGCTCTCTATTTCCTCGACGGCCCGCCTGGAAGAATGGCTGGTTGCCATTCCCGACGGGCGGGTCGCCGAATCCGACGGCCGGGAGAGAACCTCGACGGGCGGAACGATGTGTTCTGCCCGTCGAGGTTCTCTGCCGTGTGTACGGCCACCTTAGGGAGAGTAGCAGCAATGCAGAACTTTTTCCATTTATAGACAATTTGTCTTACCGTGGACTGATGAACAGCAAGTCTTTTGGAGATACTTTTATAACTCTTTCCAGCTTTATGCAAGTCAACAATTTTTAATAGTAGGCCTTCTAAGAGCTCTTTTGTGCGAGGCATCATTCACATCAGGCAATGCTTCTTGTGAGAAGCAAACCCAGAACTGGTGTGTGTTTTTTTATAGAGCAGCTGTAGCCAACACCTCCCATCTCATCTCATTAATTGGAGTGAGGTGTCAGCCAACAGAGTCCAATTAGCTCTTGGAGATGTCATTAGTCTAGTGGTTCATATACTTTTTCCACCTGCACTGTGAATGTTTACATGGTGTGTTCAATAAAAACATGGTAACATTTAATTTTTTGTGTGTTATTAGTTTAAGCAGACTGTGATTGTCTATTGTTGTGACTTAGATGAAGATCAGATCACATTTTATGACCAATTTGTGCAGAAATCCATATCATTCCAAAAGGATTCACATACTTTTTATTGCAAGTGTAGCTACTGAAGTCCGGTCTGACTACACAATTAAAGCATGAGCTTTTGCAAATATTGAATTTTAGGAAAAATATGGGGATACTCCCAAAACTAAAGACTTTTTGATGGTGGAACACCCGATCATCCCTGTGTTCCACCATCTTCCACAAAGATCCAAAAACAAGGTGTACCTGTTGGTTACCTTATATTGACAGACATAGGTCCCCTATGTGAAAGACTGGGAGAATTGGTATCAATATCTGCAACCTCCAGATACTGGTGATTACGCATCCTGGTTATATCAATGATACCTCAACTGTCTTAACCCATGTAGGGCCCTGTTTCCAATTACTGGGGCTCTATTCTAAATTTAGAGGGTGTCTGAGCCAATAGTGGGCTCAGACTTTGTTGAATTTCATTCAAATTAGCCTCTGTTCTGGCCATGGTTGTGCTTGAGAGGATTTTACCCTGTTGCCTGTAGGTGGTGTTACCACCTCAGGCCCATGTTGGAATACAAGCGAACCATGGTGTGTTAAGTGACCCTTCTTGGCAGCAACCCAGTGGGAGTGGTACCCCACTGTGCATGCTGGGAAGGGATACTTAAGGGGCAGACACAGTTTTTTGGGGTCCTTCACCTCGTGGCCCTCCTGGTGCGAGGCAGGTGTGTGTGTGATAAGGACCTTAGGACCACATTGGCCCAAGGTCACATCTGCATGGAGTAGGCCCAGTTATGCTGGCTGGGGCTTACAATTTAAAAAAGGATCCCAAGCTATCCATCCAAGTGGGGGAAGTTGCTTAACGAAGGAAACCGGGGGAGGACCTGCCTTTGAGGAGTCCAAGCAAGGCAACCTAGTGTCTCGAGATAGGCCTGGTTAATTTGTTAGAAAGGCATCCATTACTCTATTGTTCTTACAGTCTGCCAGGTCGGCTTAAAGGCTCTTTCACTGTAAGGCTGGAAATTCGGGACTCCAATCCTGTTGCAGAGGATTCCTGGCTATCCATCTTTTGTTCTCAGATGGTCTGTGGCAGAGACTGTTCTCATACTGTTCGAGAATCATCCCGGCTTCTAGGCAATGCGAGAGGGGTCTATCCGGGTGAGCAATACCCACTCAAGAGAGAGTGGTGAATAATGGAACATTTTTTTGTGCATTCTGTACCGCGTACCCTAACCTTCCATTTCAAAATTGAATACAGAACAAACAAATAAATATATATTGTCTCAAACCTGTAAGGCCCCATACACACGAGTAGACAGATTTGTTCAAATTGGTCGGACAGACCGATTTGAACAAATCTGTCTGCTAGGGACATATTGGTTTGATCGTGTACACACGATCAAACCAAAATCCCCGCCGGCAGACGGCGCGCTGACGTTGCGGTGACGTTGACGCTGCCACGTCACCGCACCAGGAAGTAAAACACTTCCGCGCATGCGTCAAAACCATTCGACGCGTGTGCGAGAAGACATGTCTGCTGGTTAGCGTACTAACCAGCATACATGTCGGGCGGACGGGTTCCCAGCTGACAGATTTGAAAGCATGCTTTCAAATCTGTCGGCTGGCCAAATCCGTCGGCTCGCCCTTACACACGATCAAATCTGTCTGCTGGGACGGTCTGGCAGACCGTTTCCAGCAGACAGATTTGATCGTGTGTACGCGGCCTAACAGTTGTTGAGTGAATTACAATAATGTACAACGACAACAGATTATTAATGAGATATGCATACAAAGTATTTCAAGTGTTATTATAACATACAATGTTAACAATAGAACTAATAAAATAAAAGGAAAAGAGTATAAACTAAAAACCTTTGAAGAAAAGTTTTATACATTAAATAAGTTAGGGGGAAGAGGGAGGGTTAAGAAGGTAGATTATTGTGATGTTCATCTCCGTAAGTCAAGTGTGAATAAACAACCATAAAGAAATCCCAACTTGGTTAGTAACAATATGTTGAGTCAGTTTTTGAAATTCAGTGGAGTTAGTAAAATGGAGCCAACAAGCCCAAGTTTCTTGAAAAATTTTCGGGGATTCTCTTGATTGTTGGATCAGGTCTTCCATTTCAGCAATTCTAGCAATCTTTTGAAACCATTCCGAAATGGAAGGGGGACGAGTATCTTTCCAGCTTCCACTTCTCTTTATACTCTCCACTTTTTTCACAAGTTTTATGCAGCAAAAATAAAACCTAATAGTTGAAGGTTTTACATCTTGTGTGAACATTGCAATTTCTACAGACTTTCTTCCCCTGACAATGAACTTAGAGGTAACGTGCAAAACCCAAATCTAAACTAGCAGCTCCGACGGGGGTAGTTCTACACCCATATACAGGATATCTGTTGGCAACAAAATTATTCATGGGCCACCTTGGATGATAAATTCACATTTTTTTGCATCCCCCCACGTATTGGCTTGAAATGCTCTGAAACAACATTTACATCATTATAGCCTCTATAAAATGGAGCTGCAAGAGTTTATACTTTTTTTTTTTTTGTTTGACATGTTTAACTTGCATTCCTGTAGAACGTCTATGGGGGTAAAAGTCTCCCCTTTATTGGCCAACTTATACATGGGATAATGAGAGAAGTTATATTTGTCAGCTGTATTAATTAATACCATTTATTTTCTGGATATCACTTTGTCTGGTTACAACAATATCACTGGGCTAGTTAATTCACACACATCTCAGGAACAATGTGCAGGCAATTCCCTTCTGCTAGCAATGAACTTCCATCCTACACATACAATCAGATTGTGCCAATAGTTGAGCAAAATGGAACGTTTCACAGATCACAGATATACTAATTTCTAAAAGATTTAAAGAGCAGACTTACAAAGATTGGTGTATCAGGAGAGATAAACAGATTGCATCAGCTAAAGACATGGAAGCCCAGATCCTGTGACATCAGGAGATAGAGTTATCAATCATGTCACTTTCTTTACTTTGTTTTCCATTGTCAGGTGATTATTTTGGGAGAAAACAACTTACCTGTGTTATATGCTGATAAGACTGCACACTGGGAATTTTGTTGTCTTCTGGTATGTTTAGACCTAGCCCTATTAGGAACACCTGGCTCACCAATGTAGGTTTCTACCAAGGTGTTTTAAATACATGCCGGTATTGTGATAAAAATACCAGCAAAAACATTTGGTCTTGTTCTACAGGTGTGATATATCCCATTAAGCAATACATTACTTGTGGATCTACAAATGTACTTTATGTTGTGGAATGCAGTTTGTGTGCCCTACAATATGTGGGGTGCACAACTAGACCTCTCAGAACGAGAATAGGGGAGCAATAAAATGACACCTTCAATTTTAAGGTTTTGAGAATATTTCAAATGTGTCAGGCCCCGTACACACGACCGGTTTTATCGGCAGAATCCATCAAGAAACTTGATGGGAGACGTATTCTGCCGAGAAAACCGGTCATGTGTACACTTTTGGCAGAGAAAACTGTCGAGAAACTCGTCGAGCCAAAAAGAGAGCAGGTTGTCTATTTTCTCAACGGGAGTCGAATTTGGCTCGTTGAGTTTCTTGTCGGGCTGGTTTCCTAAAAGCAAAATGCTATATGTAGAGGAGAACTAACACTGCACATCACCCCGAACACACAACCCCCACCGTAAAACATGGTTGAGACAGCATCATTTTGTTGGGATACTTTTCTTCAGAAGGGACAGGGAAGCTGGTCAGAGTTGATGGGAAGATGGATGAAACCAAATACAGGACAATCTTAGAAGAAAACCTGTTAGGCCTTGTACACATGATCAGTCTATCCGATGAGAACGGTCTGAAGGACCGTTGTCGTCGGTTAACCGATGAAGCTGACTGATGGACTGATGTGCCTACACACCATGAGTTAAAAAAACGATCGTATCAGAACATGGTGATGTTTACGCGTTTTAACACAACGACGTGCTGAAAAAAACAAAGTTCAATGCTTCCAAGCATGCGTTGACTTGATTCTGAGCATGCGCGGCCTTTTAACCAATTAACCATTGGTCAGGCTTCCATCAGTCAAATTTTAAAGCAAGTTCTCTTTTTTTGACCGAAGTATAACTGACTGATGGGGCCTACACATGATCGGTTTGGACTGCTGAAACGGACCTTCAGGCGGTTTTCATCGGTTTTGACTGATCGTGTGTACGAGGCCTTAGAGTCTGCAAAAGACTTGAGACCGGGTCGGAGGTTCACCTTCCAGCAGGACAATGGCCCTAAACATACAGCTGGAGCTAAAATTGTGTTAGAACCTGGGACCTCTGCTATGTCTGGCAGTGACTCTGCTTGCAGAGCCACCTGGAATACTAGACAGCTCCTTTAGTCTGAAGTGACAAGACTGAAGCAGATGATGGGACTCTTGGGAGGTACAAGGTCACAGAAAGTCACTGAAACTAAGTTGCAGGTACTCAGGTTGCAGAGTAGAGCCAAACAGGAGACAGGAGTGTAGTCACGCGGATAGCTGGGTTCGGTAGCAGGCGGGTAGCAAGGTATAAAGACATCAGGCATAAGCAGAGTCGAACAGGAACCCATAACTAGAAGTATAAGTCAAGTAGCAAGGTCAGGGAAAGCCAAGGTTCATCAACAGGTGATAAGCAGGTAAACAGCAGGATACAGGTACAGGAACAGATGAAGATGAGTCAGTATCTGACTGAGGTCAGTAGGCTGTGTTGTGGAAATTTCTATAAATGTATGTTGTCAGATGTCCCCCAGTGTCGGTTTTGCTGTAATGCGCTCATGTGAGTGTATTCACACATTCAGACGTTGGTGGAAGGCCATTGGCGCAAACACCTTTTAATGGACACAGAAGATTTACACGCTCCTTTTAGGGATGTTCATTTATGCCTCAGCAAGGGACTGGCCACTTCTTGTCGACTGCATTAAGTGGACAGATCTGCGTACATGGGAACTGTAGCATAACTATATGAAAATTATGGTTATCTGATCCATAATTTAGTATGGTTTGCGACATTGGCAGCGTTGATTTGGTTTGCACACGGCTTTGTGCAGTGGACGTGCTTTCTGATTCCTTTGTCTCACAAAGAGCATTGACCCTGCCTCCAGCCATTTTCACACATCACTGTTAGCATTATTTGAATCACATGACTGTGATTGGTTCTTTTGAAAGTATACAAAATATCTGATTGGCTGTTTTGTGAAGCCACCACCTTCTTTGTTACTCTTGTTGACAGTATAAATAAATAGAAGCAGGCTGCTCCTGGTCAGTGATGGCTGGGAGCTATGTATGAGAACAAGCTGGTGTGATGGTCTCTTTGACTTAAATGTATGGCAGACCGAATGCATGGTGAGTAAAACTTTTAGTTTAAAGATGGGTTATTTCACTAAGACGAAGTGTGTGCTTTTTAGCACAGGGCAAAATGGCGGTCTGCTCTGCATAAAGCCCATTTTTCCATGACAGCTGTCTGGCACCAAAGGAAAGTGTGGACATGCACACTCCTTTGCGTACACGCATTGGCATATCTGCTAAGTTCCTAGCGCGCATGCACGTGCGTGGGTGTGCCCGGTGCGCAATGTCAGTTTTTCTACATAACTGCTGCACTACTGCTGAGACAAAATTTGCACAATTTATGGCAAGGTTGACGCTCTGTTGCAGAGTACACAACTGAATTCCGACGTTGGAAAACAGATACCAATTGGAATCCAGCAGCACAAAAGAGTCAGTTTCATCAAGGACTCTCGGAAGTAAAAGATGAGCTTGCCAGAGTAGAAAGTCCTGACAACCTTGAGGCTTTTATTAAATTATGTATTCAAATTGATCAAAGACTTACTGAAAGGAGAGGGGTGAGACTGGAAAATCTAGGCAGTAATGGTGGTATGGGTTTTTCTACTACTTGGTATCCTCCCAAGGGCCGAAGAGTTCTTCTGGATTCTGACACTCCTGAACCTATGCAGGGGGATGCTATTAAAAGACCTATTACTACTCAAGGGAAATAAAGATGACATTCAGAGAACTTATGTCTTTATTGTGGAGACTCTGGACATTACGCAGTAAATTGTACCAATAAATGTAAAAGAACAATTGTGGCAAAGGATGTTACAATACATGAACACATAAACTCAATTTCTCAGGCTGTCTCTCCCTTGATTCAGGAAGCAAATAAAGTTAAGTCTTTATCAACTAATTTTGTCATCCCTATAAGGCCGCGTACACACGATCGAATATATCTGCTGAAACTGGTCCTGCAGACCAGTTTCAGCGGACAGATTCGATCGTGTGTACGGGCTAGCAGACAGGTTTCCAGCAGACAAAAGTTTTAAAGCATGCTTTAAAACTTGTCTGCTGGAAAGCTGTCTGTCGGATATGTCCGCTGGTTAGTACGCCTAACCAGCGGACCGAAATTTCCCGCATGCGTCGAATGGATTCGACGCATGAGTGGAAGTATTTTACTTCCTGGTTCGGTGACGTAGCGGCGTCAACGTCACTGCCACGTCACCGCGCTGTCTGTCCGCGGGGAGTTTGGTTTGATCGTGTGTACACAGATCAAACCAAAACATCGCAGGAGACATGTCCGATGAAAACAGTCTGTCGGACCGTTTTCTTCGGATATGTCTCCTCGTGTGTACGCGGCCTAAGGCTTATCATTGAAACAAATGAAACATAAACCTGGCCTTAAGACATCCAGGGGGCGTCCTGGGAGGAGGGGAGTACTGTTAGAACCTGGGTTTGAACCTGGGACCTCTGCTGTGTCTGGCTTGCTGAGCCACCTGGAATGCTGGACAGTTCCTTAGACAATTGTTTGAATGATCTTGTCTTGATACTTGTTTTCCTTGAACATTGAACTCTTTGCTCCTGCCATGAACTTCCTGATTTAAGCCATGTCTCTGCACTTCCTGGTTGTCAGAATATTGCTTCCGCTGAATTCCAATCTGCAACAATTTTTTACCGACCTTTGGCTTGTTTCTCGACTACGCTTCTGCTTCATGCTTACCTGCTATATCCACTACTGGACCCTGGCTTGCTCACCTCCTGGTGGGGCTATCCCAAGGACCATGACCTGGTACTAACATGCAGCAAAACCCATCTCCACTCTGGTGAATACCGGTTAGTGCTTAGACCCCGCACCTCAGGTGAAACCGTGTCATGAGCCAGGATGACCTGTGTGGATATCTGCTCTGCTGCTATAGCTACTGACCTCTAAGCCTGACTCCAGGCCATGACAACTTGATTGATTTGGATCAAAGCATATTTATTTGTTAGAGTGACCCAGTCAAAGTCCAGACCTAAATCCAATTGAAAATCGGTGGCAAGCCTTGAAAATTAATGTTCACAGACGCTCTCCAGCTAATCTGACGGAGCTTGAGCTATTTTGAAAAGAAGAATGGGCAAACATTTCACTTTCTAGAGTGACAAAAAAGGGGAAGCTTTTTTAAAAAAAAAAAAAAACATTTTGTAAGGTAAACCCTTTAAGTATATCTTAATATGAGTTTAATAGCAATACACTATATTTTCCCTTTAGAATAAGTGAAAAGATAACTGTTACACATGTATTGACCTTCATTCATTCAAACAAAGCCAACACTGCAATACTGAATGAAATCAGTAATGTTTCAGCTGCAGTTTCCCGATAAGTGATCTGAGATCCTCTGATTTGAGATGTATTAATAACACAATATACACCAGGCACATGGATTAATTAATAGGTTGGGGTATAATTTATCTGCATATAATGTTTGATACAACTTATTTTCTTATGTTCTGCACATTTTCTGCATACTGTTCGCACAAACAAGATAGTAGTCCTTATGACATCCCAGAAAGGTTTTATTTTGGCTTTGCTTGATGTTATAACTGTATTCAATCACCATTTTTGTAGCAGTCTATTCCAAAGTATTTATTTCAGATTAATACTTTTCTTAGCTGTCAGTGGTTAAAAATAATATTTTGTCAAGTGTGTGCTCTTGCTAGTAGCTCACATTTTTTTTAAAAGATTTGTTTTAGATCTGTCTGGAAGAAGAAAGATCATCATTCTATGAGACTGAAGTTTTAGAAGCGTGGGCTTTTTTAAAAATAAAATAAAAAGTTGTGATACTCTACAGAAAATAAATCGGTCAATTATAGAATGAATCTATGTGTAAAAAATGGAGGGTTGGGACTTTAAATGAGATGCGATTAGCAAAATGCGATTAAGTATATATATATGGAAAAAATAAATAAAAATAATTCCATAATGACCAGGCTCAAAAATGCCAAACCAAGAAGCACAAACCAAATTAAACTGTCTAACTGTGTGTAATTAAAACAGAGGTTTAGTTGCAGAGATTTGCAAATACCTGGGAAGCTGCAGGCCAAGCGTCAAGGCACTCTGTGTAACTGCAGTCCTAACTATGATTTTTATAGCCTCCAAAGGAGGAGCACAGGTGTGCTAATTAATAGACAGGGAGCAGATGGAAACCTAGACCTGCCCCTATCTATAATTGGTCTGACAAATGAGAGCACTGGAAAGACAAAAAAACAGGGGTGAAACCAATACATGCCTGCCAAACCAAAATACCACCAAAATAGGTGCGGACCACATCAAACTGGGTCAGCTAGTCAAAAAATGACAATGCATAAATTAACTGTTGGTGGTAGATCTGTGGAGGCACTCTGTTGAACTCCTGAAAATCGCATCTCCATCCCTGGCTAATATTAGAAAAATAAAGAGGGGTTGGGACTTTGTATGAGGCATGTGGTATGCACCACCACAGGCCTCCATCCCTGTAAGGGTGTAAAAAATGGAGGGTTGGGACTTTAAATGAGATGCGATTAGCAAAATGCGATTAAGTATATATATATGGAAAAAATAAATAAAAATAATTCCATAATGACCAGGCTCAAAAATGCCAAACCAAGAAGCACAAACCAAATTAAACTGTCTAACTGTGTGTAATTAAAACAGAGGTTTAGTTGCAGAGATTTGCAAATACCTGGGAAGCTGCAGGCCAAGCGTCAAGGCACTCTGTGTAACTGCAGTCCTAACTATGATTTTTATAGCCTCCAAAGGAGGAGCACAGGTGTGCTAATTAATAGACAGGGAGCAGATGGAAACCTAGACCTGCCCCTATCTATAATTGGTCTGACAAATGAGAGCACTGGAAAGACAAAAAAACAGGGGTGAAACCAATACATGCCTGCCAAACCAAAATACCACCAAAATAGGTGCGGACCACATCAAACTGGGTCAGCTAGTCAAAAAATGACAATGCATAAATTAACTGTTGGTGGTAGATCTGTGGAGGCACTCTGTTGAACTCCTGAAAATCGCATCTCCATCCCTGGCTAATATTAGAAAAATAAAGAGGGGTTGGGACTTTGTATGAGGCATGTGGTATGCACCACCACAGGCCTCCATCCCTGTAAGGGTGTAAAAAATGGAGGGTTGGGACTTTAAATGAGATGCGATTAGCAAAATGCGATTAAGTATATATATATGGAAAAAATAAATAAAAATAATTCCATAATGACCAGGCTCAAAAATGCCAAACCAAGAAGCACAAACCAAATTAAACTGTCTAACTGTGTGTAATTAAAACAGAGGTTTAGTTGCAGAGATTTGCAAATACCTGGGAAGCTGCAGGCCAAGCGTCAAGGCACTCTGTGTAACTGCAGTCCTAACTATGATTTTTATAGCCTCCAAAGGAGGAGCACAGGTGTGCTAATTAATAGACAGGGAGCAGATGGAAACCTAGACCTGCCCCTATCTATAATTGGTCTGACAAATGAGAGCACTGGAAAGACAAAAAAACAGGGGTGAAACCAATACATGCCTGCCAAACCAAAATACCACCAAAATAGGTGCGGACCACATCAAACTGGGTCAGCTAGTCAAAAAATGACAATGCATAAATTAACTGTTGGTGGTAGATCTGTGGAGGCACTCTGTTGAACTCCTGAAAATCGCATCTCCATCCCTGGCTAATATTAGAAAAATAAAGAGGGGTTGGGACTTTGTATGAGGCATGTGGTATGCACCACCACAGGCCTCCATCCCTGTAAGGGTGTAAAAAATGGAGGGTTGGGACTTTAAATGAGATGCGATTAGCAAAATGCGATTAAGTATATATATATGGAAAAAATAAATAAAAATAATTCCATAATGACCAGGCTCAAAAATGCCAAACCAAGAAGCACAAACCAAATTAAACTGTCTAACTGTGTGTAATTAAAACAGAGGTTTGGTTGCAGAGATTTGCAAATACCTGGGAAGCTGCAGGCCAAGCGTCAAGGCACTCTGTGTAACTGCAGTCCTAACTATGATTTTTATAGCCTCCAAAGGAGGAGCACAGGTGTGCTAATTAATAGACAGGGAGCAGATGGAAACCTAGACCTGCCCCTATCTATAATTGGTCTGACAAATGAGAGCACTGGAAAGACAAAAAAACAGGGGTGAAACCAATACATGCCTGCCAAACCAAAATACCACCAAAATAGGTGCGGACCACATCAAACTGGGTCAGCTAGTCAAAAAATGACAATGCATAAATTAACTGTTGGTGGTAGATCTGTGGAGGCACTCTGTTGAACTCCTGAAAATCGCATCTCCATCCCTGGCTAATATTAGAAAAATAAAGAGGGGTTGGGACTTTGTATGAGGCATGTGGTATGCACCACCACAGGCCTCCATCCCTGTAAGGGTGTAAAAAATGGAGGGTTGGGACTTTAAATGAGATGCGATTAGCAAAATGCGATTAAGTATATATATATGGAAAAAATAAATAAAAATAATTCCATAATGACCAGGCTCAAAAATGCCAAACCAAGAAGCACAAACCAAATTAAACTGTCTAACTGTGTGTAATTAAAACAGAGGTTTAGTTGCAGAGATTTGCAAATACCTGGGAAGCTGCAGGCCAAGCGTCAAGGCACTCTGTGTAACTGCAGTCCTAACTATGATTTTTATAGCCTCCAAAGGAGGAGCACAGGTGTGCTAATTAATAGACAGGGAGCAGATGGAAACCTAGACCTGCCCCTATCTATAATTGGTCTGACAAATGAGAGCACTGGAAAGACAAAAAAACAGGGGTGAAACCAATACATGCCTGCCAAACCAAAATACCACCAAAATAGGTGCGGACCACATCAAACTGGGTCAGCTAGTCAAAAAATGACAATGCATAAATTAACTGTTGGTGGTAGATCTGTGGAGGCACTCTGTTGAACTCCTGAAAATCGCATCTCCATCCCTGGCTAATATTAGAAAAATAAAGAGGGGTTGGGACTTTGTATGAGGCATGTGGTATGCACCACCACAGGCCTCCATCCCTGTAAGGGTGTAAAAAATGGAGGGTTGGGACTTTAAATGAGATGCGATTAGCAAAATGCGATTAAGTATATATATATGGAAAAAATAAATAAAAATAATTCCATAATGACCAGGCTCAAAAATGCCAAACCAAGAAGCACAAACCAAATTAAACTGTCTAACTGTGTGTAATTAAAACAGAGGTTTAGTTGCAGAGATTTGCAAATACCTGGGAAGCTGCAGGCCAAGCGTCAAGGCACTCTGTGTAACTGCAGTCCTAACTATGATTTTTATAGCCTCCAAAGGAGGAGCACAGGTGTGCTAATTAATAGACAGGGAGCAGATGGAAACCTAGACCTGCCCCTATCTATAATTGGTCTGACAAATGAGAGCACTGGAAAGACAAAAAAACAGGGGTGAAACCAATACATGCCTGCCAAACCAAAATACCACCAAAATAGGTGCGGACCACATCAAACTGGGTCAGCTAGTCAAAAAATGACAATGCATAAATTAACTGTTGGTGGTAGATCTGTGGAGGCACTCTGTTGAACTCCTGAAAATCGCATCTCCATCCCTGGCTAATATTAGAAAAATAAAGAGGGGTTGGGACTTTGTATGAGGCATGTGGTATGCACCACCACAGGCCTCCATCCCTGTAAGGGTGTAAAAAATGGAGGGTTGGGACTTTAAATGAGATGCGATTAGCAAAATGCGATTAAGTATATATATATGGAAAAAATAAATAAAAATAATTCCATAATGACCAGGCTCAAAAATGCCAAACCAAGAAGCACAAACCAAATTAAACTGTCTAACTGTGTGTAATTAAAACAGAGGTTTAGTTGCAGAGATTTGCAAATACCTGGGAAGCTGCAGGCCAAGCGTCAAGGCACTCTGAGTAACTGCAGTCCTAACTATGATTTTTATAGCCTCCAAAGGAGGAGCACAGGTGTGCTAATTAATAGACAGGGAGCAGATGGAAACCTAGACCTGCCCCTATCTATAATTGGTCTGACAAATGAGAGCACTGGAAAGACAAAAAAACAGGGGTGAAACCAATACATGCCTGCCAAACCAAAATACCACCAAAATAGGTGCGGACCACATCAAACTGGGTCAGCTAGTCAAAAAATGACAATGCATAAATTAACTGTTGGTGGTAGATCTGTGGAGGCACTCTGTTGAACTCCTGAAAATCGCATCTCCATCCCTGGCTAATATTAGAAAAATAAAGAGGGGTTGGGACTTTGTATGAGGCATGTGGTATGCACCACCACAGGCCTCCATCCCTGTAAGGGTGTAAAAAATGGAGGGTTGGGACTTTAAATGAGATGCGATTAGCAAAATGCGATTAACCACTTCCTTACTGGGCACTTATAACCCTTCCTGACCAGGTGAAATTTCAGCTTCTGGCACTGCGTCGCTTTAACTGACAATTGCGCGGTCGTGCGACGTGGCTCCAAAACAAAATTGGCGTCCTTTTTTTCCCACAAATAGAGCTTTCTTTTGGTGGTATTTGATCATCTCTGCGGTTTTTATTTTTTGTGCTATAAACACAAAAAGAGCGACAATTTTGAAAAAAAGTCAATATTTTTTACTTGTTACTATAATAAATAGCCCATTTTTTAAAAAATAAAATAAAAAAAATTCTCAGTTTAGGCTGATACGTATTATTCTACATATTTTGGTTAAAAAAAAAAAAAAAAATCGCAATAAGCGACTGGTTTGCACAAAAGTTATAGCGCATACAAAATAGGGGACAGAATTATTATTCATTTTTATAATTTTTTTTTTTACTAGTAATGGCGGCGATCTGCGATTTTTATTGGAACTGCGACGTTATGGTGGACACATCGGACACTTTTGACACATTTTTGGCGCCATTCACATTTATACTGAGATCAGTGCTATAAAAATGCACCAATTACTGTATAAATGTGACTGGCAGTGAAGGGGTTAACACTAGGGGGGCATGGAAGGGGTTAAATGTATTCTGGGTGTGTTCTAACTGTTTGGGGGGAGGGGGGTGACTGGGGGAGGTGACCGATGCTGTGTCCCTATGTACAAGAGACACAGATTGGTCACCTCACTCCCTGACAGGACATGGATCTCTGTGTTTACACACAGAGATCCATGTCTTGTCCCTGTAACCGCCGATTGCGAGTGCCTGGCGGACATCGCGGCCGCCGGGCACGCGCATCGGCATCTCAGGAATGCAGCGGGCACGCGCGCGCCGCCGGCGGCGCTCGCGCGCCCTCTAGTGGCCATTAAAAGCACAGGGCGCATATATGCGCCCTGTCAGAGATTCAGGACAGCCCGACGGCCGCAAATATTCGTACGGCCGTCGGGAAGTGGTTAAGTATATATATATGGAAAAAATAAATAAAAATAATTCCATAATGACCAGGCTCAAAAATGCCAAACCAAGAAGCACAAACCAAATTAAACTGTCTAACTGTGTGTAATTAAAACAGAGGTTTAGTTGCAGAGATTTGCAAATACCTGGGAAGCTGCAGGCCAAGCGTCAAGGCACTCTGTGTAACTGCAGTCCTAACTATGATTTTTATAGCCTCCAAAGGAGGAGCACAGGTGTGCTAATTAATAGACAGGGAGCAGATGGAAACCTAGACCTGCCCCTATCTATAATTGGTCTGACAAATGAGAGCACTGGAAAGACAAAAAAACAGGGGTGAAACCAATACATGCCTGCCAAACCAAAATACCACCAAAATAGGTGCGGACCACATCAAACTGGGTCAGCTAGTCAAAAAATGACAATGCATAAATTAACTGTTGGTGGTAGATCTGTGGAGGCACTCTGTTGAACTCCTGAAAATCGCATCTCCATCCCTGGCTAATATTAGAAAAATAAAGAGGGGTTGGGACTTTGTATGAGGCATGTGGTATGCACCACCACAGGCCTCCATCCCTGTAAGGGTGTAAAAAATGGAGGGTTGGGACTTTAAATGAGATGCGATTAGCAAAATGCGATTAAGTATATATATATGGAAAAAATAAATAAAAATAATTCCATAATGACCAGGCTCAAAAATGCCAAACCAAGAAGCACAAACCAAATTAAACTGTCTAACTGTGTGTAATTAAAACAGAGGTTTAGTTGCAGAGATTTGCAAATACCTGGGAAGCTGCAGGCCAAGCGTCAAGGCACTCTGTGTAACTGCAGTCCTAACTATGATTTTTATAGCCTCCAAAGGAGGAGCACAGGTGTGCTAATTAATAGACAGGGAGCAGATGGAAACCTAGACCTGCCCCTATCTATAATTGGTCTGACAAATGAGAGCACTGGAAAGACAAAAAAACAGGGGTGAAACCAATACAGGGATGGAGGCCTGTGGTGGTGCATACCACATGCCTCATACAAAGTCCCAACCCCTCTTTATTTTTCTTAGAATGAATCTATGTAACCTCATTTATAAATAAAATATTTTTCTTTTGTATATTTTATTTAGTTGTGTTTAGTATTTTGAAAGGCTAGTCACTAAACCATACAGTACACAAGGAGAGAAATGCGCAAGATCTGAATACAATGAAGGAAAAACATACGATCTGAAAGAATTCTACAATTGCTCCTCAGATTTTGTAGTATATGGCCTGATTTGCCAATGTGGCCTACTGTACATGGGCCGTACCATAAGACCCCTGAGAACAAGATTCGGGGAGCACAGACGATACATCGAGGGAGGAACCGACCCCCATAGTGTACCTAGACACTTCTCCACAGTACACCAAAAATCCACTACAGGACTTCGTGTTTAGATGATCGAACAAATCGACAGATCCCTTCCGGCAGCGAAAAGGTTAAAAAGCTTTGTGCCAGAGAGACCATCTGGATATATACTTTAGATACACTTACACCCAGAGGTATCAATGAGAGTATTGAGATTACACCATTCTATAATCTATTTCATTTCCCCTCTACACAACAACACATGTGTTTTATATTACACACATGTACCCTGATACACCTCCATGTATGTATGTATGTATGTATGTATGTATGGAAATTTGTACTTTATACATATACCATGAATTTTTCCCCCCAATCATCCACCAGCCCCTCCCTCCGTGTGTGTTCTCTAGAGTTGTCTTTTTTCCAAATGCAAATCATAATTCTAAATACTATATCTTACAGGATTCTCGTTCTGGCTCCACATACCCTAGGGGTGGCGGTTTGTAGTAAGTATAGCCCTTGGCCCTGGGCCCCTCTCGATAACAACTACACCCCCCTCCCCCTTTTTCTCTCTTGTTTTCCCCTCCACCCCCTCCCCTTCTCCCCCCTCTCCTTCTACCCCTACCCATTTTCACCCCAGTCCCCCACCCTCTCCCCCTCCATCTGTATCCCTGTCTCTTGTTTCCCTCTCTGCCCTCCCCCTTTCTGTTCCCCTTCCTATTTTTCCCCCAAACCCCCCCCCTTCCAGTACGTGTTCATATGTGCGCATATATACGCATGTCTGTGTGAGTGCGAATGCTATATGTAGGGTTGTCCCGATACCACTTTTTTAGGACCGAGTACAAGTACCGGTGCTTTTTTTCATGTACTCGCCGATACCGAATACCGATACTTTTTTTAAATGTGTCCTCAAATGCAGCCATGTCCCCCCACATATATTGCAGCCATGTCCCTCCACATATATTGCAGCCATGTCCCCCCACATATATTGCAGCCATGTCCTCCATATTGCAGCCATGTCCCCCACATATTGCAGCCATGTCCCCCACAGATGCAGCCATGTCCTGTACCCCACATATTGCAGCCATGTCCTGTCCCCCACATATTGCAGCCATGTCCTGTCCCCCATACCTGTAGTAGCTGCTGCCGGGTTAATCCCCGTGCAATACAGCTCGCATTACAATCTTTCGTTTGTATACTTGTAATGCGCACCTCGCCATGTATAGACACGCCCCTTCTCGGGATTGGACGGATCTGTCCAATCCCGAGCAAGGGGGAGTGTCTATACACGGATCTGTGCATAGACACTCCCCCTTGCTCGGGATTGGACAGATCCGTCCAATCCCGAGAAGGGGTGTGTCTATACATGGCGAGGCGTGCATTACAAGTATACTAACGAAATCTTGTAAAGTATTTCCCTTCCCCTTTGCCCGCCCAACCCCCCTCCCCAAATATGCTTGTATACATCCATGCATTTCTACCCCTTCTCCCGACCACCCTCCCACCCACTCCTTTTCACATAGTTATCCCACCGTTAATAAAATAAATCAAAATCATGATCTTATCTCACCCTCAATATAATAAAATAAAAAAAATGAAAATCATATTTAAATCCTACCCAATTCTCCATATAACCTAAAGATTCTAACTTTTTTAACATAATTAATATACATATATAATATATATCTGTATCCCCTTTTAAATTAAATAAATATTTCCTAATAACCTTGTTTCAATTCCACTACATTAGCCAACTAAGTAATTCAGTACAGTATGGGCATCCGCGTCACCCACTGCTGACACTTGCTTCCTGTACTTCTCCCTGTCCCCCCCCCCTGCCTTTCCTCAGATTACGAGGCACTGTCTCTCCTGACTTGGCCTCCCCCCCTCCACTGCACATCACACACTGGCCATCCTCTCCATAGGCTCAGCAATGCTATCATGTCTGGCCCCGGTTCACGCCCCCCGCACATCACGCCGTTATCTCTCCTCATTGGCTCAACACCTCCGTTCTCTCCTGCCCCCCCTTCACTACTGCACTCGCCACAGCATCCTGTTTCTATACGCCCCCTGCACGTCACGCCGAGTCCCCTTCCCCATAGGCTTAATACCGCCCCCCTCCCCCGCCCCCCTCTCAGGTCCCCACCACTGCCCTCGCCTCAGCGTCCCTCCTTATGTACTCATCACTGCCGTCCTGCCCCGTCCCCTTTTGCGTCCTTACACACCCTCTGTCACCGCCTCCTTCCCCATTAAATCAGCTTGATAAAGGAGCGCGACTGCCGCATCACCGCAGTTCGTACGCTTAGGAAACGCGTCACATATTCCAGTGACGTCACCAGTGCCATCCTGCTGCTGCAACATCTCCACCCGATTAGCCCGGCTTACAAGCTCTCTTCACCACCGCCGCCGGCTTCAACACCTCACAGCGGTGAAGGACAGCTTCCCACAGCACAGTGCCCAGCAGAAGAAGGACCACAAGTGACAGAACTGATGACCACCTCTAAAGAAATATGTACAAATGCCTATTTTTAACTTCAAAAATTTGAGTTGCCTGTACTCTTTTATATATTAAATTACTTAAAACACCTACACTTAGAGGCGCCTCTTTCCCTTGCTTTTAGTCACTAAACCAGGCTTTAATATATGAAGATGGTAAATATTGAATAGATAAATGTTGATAAGATGTTTTAAAACTTTTTTAAGTTTTGCAGAGCCAAAAAATAAATATCTATTCAAAAAAGAAAAAACAAATGTGTGAATGTCCATCAATAATAAGATCAATTTTCCATTAGAAGAAAAGTCTTAATCCAAAAGTGAAGTCTTGTACAATATTATATATATAATATGTATAGAATCCATCACCGTTTGAAGTGAAAATGAATTCCCAAAGAGAGGTCAGCCACCGTGAAGTAAACACTCATCAGATAATGGCTGCCATTACAACAGCATATATGCCTGTGTCTTTGAGTCAGACATCCACTTAAAGTACCATTCAAAGGAGGTTTAGGTTAGGGTAAATAAAGCTCGCCAAGAGCCAACAAAAATACTCTGACACTATAGTTTATTTAATAGGAATGCATGTGCTGTACATATACAACCATAATATAAAACTTAAAACTTTTTACATAGAAAGCCGCTGCTGACCCGGGATTGTACAGCGGAATGATGTCAGCACTAGTATCTCCGCACCGATGTGTTTTGTCCAAATGGGTGTTATCAAGGGGTCCTCTAGTGTCGAAGTCCACCATATTTTTGTAGTTTCTCAAAAAACACACCCTCTCAAGGCAATTACATAACAAATCCAAAAAAAAAAAACATTGGCTTCTTTAATTTGTTGTAAGTCAGGAAGCTGGAAATTGTAATTCCGCCATTTTCACGAGCACTATATATGGAAAAGACAATGCAAGGCACTAGCACGGTCCTCCTATGATAGGGGGACACAACCGTGTCTCCTAACAGGAATTAAGATTATATTCGCCCTATTGAATATTATATAATAAATATATTTTTCCTCATACAAAGGCATCAATTAAACATATGTTATGGCAACACAATCTGACTGCTATGAGAGAGCAATGTTGATCCACTACTTACAAATAAATATATCCACATAAAAACACACAAAAAATAATACCAAATATCTATATATAACAATCAGAACGTAATTAAGATTTTTTTTATAACATTCAAATACATTCAAAGATAATACAAAGAAGATATTTTCTATTAGTAAACCAGTTAATGTCCCAGTCTGTGTTATGGCTATAGGGAGAATAAGTTCTAAGTTCATATATCCACGCATTTCAAGCTTAGAAATCTCTTGAGTCTTATTACAGCCCCTCCAATGTGGTTTTAATATCTCAATTAGGCTGGCTGATGCAAGCACGCTGAGAACCGCATAATTTGTCTTATATCATGATGACTGTATTGTCTACATACCTGTAAAGTCTTGTACACACGATTGAATATCTGATGGATTTTTTCGTCGGATATCCGATGAAGCTGACTTTCATCAGTCTTGCCTACACACCATCGGTCAAAAATCCGACCGTGCCAAAACGCAGTGACGTAAAACACTACGACGTGCTGAAAAAAAATGAAGTTCAATGCTTCCGAGAATGCGTCAACTTGATTCTGAGCATGCATGGATTTTTGACCGATGGACTTTTACACAGACGATCGTTTTTTTCTATCGGTTATTTATCCATAGGAAACATTTAAAACATGTTCTATTTTTTTTCACCTGTTTTCAGCGGACAACCCGATCGTGTCTACAGGGCTTTAGTGAACTACAATAAATTCATTTCCTTTTACCTTACGGGCTTCACTATTTTTTTGCCGCCTTGATTTTCTTTTCATATCTGTGGGTAATGCTGAACTGCTGAGGGGCGATAACCTGTGACTTCTGCCCTGACCCTGAAAATCTTTTTAATGGTGGCTAAATGTCGTCGTATTTTTGATTCCTTTGAGACTACTTGTGGCTTTATGAGAGTGACACCTACATTGCCTGTGATTGATTAATTTGAGGCTCATATTAACCACTTAACCCCCGGACCATATTGCTGGTCAAAGACCAAAGCACTTTTTGCGATTCGGCACTGCGTCACTTTAACTGACAATTGCGCAGTAGTGCGACGTGGCTCCCAAACAAAATTTGCGTCCTTTTTTCCCCACAAATAGAGCTTTCTTTTGGTGGTATTTGATCACCTCTGCGGTTTTTAGTTTTTGCGCTATAAAAAATAGAGTGACAATTTTGAAAAAAATGAATATTTTTTACTTTTTGCTGTAATAAATATCCCCCAAAAATATATAAAAAAAAAACGTTTTCCTCAGTTTAGGCCGATACGTATTCTTCTACATATTTTTCGTAAAAAAATATCGCAATAAGCGTTTATTTATTTTTTACTAGTAATGGCGACGATTAGCGTTTTTTTTCCGGTACTGTGACATTATGGCGGACACTTCGGACACTTTTGACACATTTTTGTGACCATTGGCATTTTTATAGCGATCAGTGCTATAAAAATGCATTGGATTACTATAAAAATGCCACTGGCAGGGAAGGGGTTAACACTAGGGGGCGTGGTAGGGGTTAAGTATGTTCCCTGGGTGTGTTCTTACTGTAGGGGGGGGTGGACTCACTGGATAAAATTACTGATCGCTGTTCATACATTGTATGAACAGAAGATCAGCATTTCTCCCCTGACAGGATCGGGAGCTGTGTGTTTGCACACACAGCTCCCGGTCCTCGCTCTGTAACGAGCGATCGCGTGTGCCCGGTGGCGATCGCCCCCGCCGGGCACACACACATATAGCTACGTGCTCTCGCCCAGCAGAGCTGACCTGCCACCGTATAACTGCGGCAGCTGGTCGGCAACTAGTTAATCGATATCTGGTAAGCAGATTGTGACACACTTGGGTGTTGAGTGCTCTTTTATCCTGACGCACTGGAAGTGGTGAAAGGTTCTTCATATTTTCCTCATCTTCACTGAATAAACTTTCTAATTTGAATAAGCGCTGCGTTTGGTGATCAACGAACTATGCTGGCTGCTCCTATATATATATTTTGTGTATATGTAGCACTCTGCTCCCAATGAGTGGGTGCTATATGTTCAAATTATAGTTATCTGAGCAGTAGTTGGCTCAGAAGTATTGTGTCTAAAATAAGGCTCTGTCATAGTTCAGCTGGTTGCATGATTTTCCTCCTGACGATGGGTGTCGCTGTCACCGCTGGTCAGGGTTGGAAAGGAAGCAGGCTGGATGTTTGGGTGCCTCTTTCCCAGAAGCAGCCCAGGGGACGTGGTGAACTTGCTGTGCATTCTAGGAAAGGGTACTTAAAGGAACAAACCTTTAAATGACAAACATGTTATACTTACCTCCACTGTGCAGCTCGTTTTGCACAGAGTGGCCCCGATCAATGTCTTCTGGGGTCCCTTGGTGGCTGTCTCTGGTCCTCCCCGCAAAAACTCCACACATTCATGCGAGGGAGCTCGCATTGTGTGGAGTTGTTGCGGGCACGCTCCCGTGATACAGCCAATGGCCATAGCCGCCGACTGTACCACTCGGCCCCGCCACCGGCGCACTGCATCATTGGTTGTGATTGACAGCAGCGCGAGCCAATGGCTGCGCTGCTTTAATCGACCAATGAATGAGGCGGGAAGCCGGCCAAGATGCCAGCACATTCACGGCAAGGGACTTTCGAGGGGTCAGGTAAGTAAACAGAGGGCTGGGAGGCTGGTATTGTCGGAAGATTTTTCACTTTAAAGCATTGAATGCATTTAGGTGAAAAAAATTTACCTTTACAACCCCTTTAACCACTTCCATACCAGGCACTTACGCACCTTCCCGCCCAAGCCAATTTTCAGCTTTCAGCACTGTCGCACTTTGAATGACAATTGCGCGGTCATGCTACACTGCACCCAAACAAAATTTGCGTCCTTTTTTCCCCACAAATAGAGCTTTCTTTTGGTGGTATTTGATCACCTCTGCGGTTTTTATTTTTTGCGCAACAACTCTGCAAGTCTGCTATTGGACGAAACGGCGTAGGGAGGAACGGCGTGCTGACGACACCATTGTTTTTATCCTCACGACCATCCGGAAGGACGGGCGGATTGTAAGAGCCGGCCGGCTTACTATTTATATGCTTCCAAAGGATTCGTTTTTTGTAAGTGCAATCGAATTTCTTTTATTAAACTTTTAAAACGTTACTACTCTATGTTGGCTTCCTTTCTCTTCCCTTGGCTACACTCTGGGAGTGATTGTTTTTCTGGGATCCAGCCGCATTGAGACCAAGCTTGGAGATACACACAGGATTCCACTTTAATACCCGTTAAGGCAATCCAGCCTGCTGTGCTGTTGATGCTCACGATTATTATCTATCTGGTAAGCAGATTTTCTATAAGAGGTGGAGGTGGAGGTTCTCTTCTGTCCTGCAGTATCCCAATCCCCTACTTGGGATATTTCTCTGAACTCACTGAACTTTGATTTTTCCCTGGAGCTTTTTTACGAACTTTGTCTATTCAGTTTGTTTTCTTATATGATTTTGTCATACATTGGAACACTTGGTGTTGGTTTTTATATACAATTTTTTTGCACTCAATGCACATTTTGTTATCACCTTCACTATTGATGTATTAATTTTAGCAGCGCAGCACACCCAATTTACTACAACTAATAAAATACTAAAAATTTAGAAAAAAAAATACATTTTTATTTTTTTCTGTTAACTTTTTTGTAAATCAG
The DNA here is from genome assembly GCA_029574335.1 of Rana kukunoris. NCBI lineage: Eukaryota > Metazoa > Chordata > Amphibia > Anura > Ranidae > Rana > Rana kukunoris. Next base: position 175,503,542 of record CM056050.1, on the reverse strand, counting down.
TATGTTTTATCTTTCAATTACGGGCACTTATATGGCGGCACTGATGGGCACTTATGAGGTAGTACTGATGGGCACCGATGAGGTGGCATTGATGGGCACTGATAGGCGGTGCTGGTATGCGGCACTGATGGGCACTTATAGGTGGCACTGATGAGCACTCATAGGCGGCACTGATGGGCACTCATAGGCGGCACTGATGGGCACTCATAGGCGGCACTGATGGGCACACATGGGTGGCACTGATGGGTACTTATGGGTGGCACTGATGGGTACTTATGGGTGGCACAGATGGGTACTTATGGGTGGCACAGATGAGCACTGATAGGTGGGAACTGGGCATGTATTGGCACGGAGGGGTGGCACTGAAGCACACTGTGGGGTGGCACTGATGGACTTTGAGGGGTGGCACTGATGTATATGTTGCCAGTCAGTGCCCATGTGTGGGCACTGACTGGCTCGGTGGGCAAGTGGTTAATCTTTCTTCCTCCTCATTTACCCCTCCTTCTGCTATGCATCTTTTTCCTTCTATTCTTCCTGCTAAAAAATGATTGTATTGCGCATCTGTCCTTTGATTTCATAACCCTTTTCTTCAAACCTACCCACAATAATTTGTGCCTGAGTGTCATAATCTTCAATCTTATTAGAATTTCTTCTGACCCTAAGCATTGACTTTTAGGGATGGCACTGAGCCATCTTGGATGGTGACAACTCCCCAGTGGTATATAACCATTTCTGTCCACTTCTTTGAAAAAGGTCCGGGTAAACAACCGTCCTCCTTCTTTGCAGATTGACAGATCAAGAAAATTGACTGAATCATAGCCATATACCTCTGAGAAGGAAATCCCATAGGGATTATTTCCCATCTCTTTTAAAAAATGAAGAAAAGATTCCCTTGATCCTGCCCAAATTGTGAATCACCTGAAACAGGAAGTGATGTCCTTGATGACGCCCTGAAGAAGGGCCAAATGCGTTGGGGAAGTTCCGGTTTCACGTACCAGTGATGCTACTTCCGGTATCTGTGGAACGCACGACGCCAGCAGCAAACCCCGGAACTCACTGAAGCCTGTTTGTTTAGCCGTCTTGTGAGTGGCGTTTATACTATTGCGCTTTAGTGCCCGCAGTACTTCACTATATATCCCTTTCTTTGCCTTTTTTCTGCCATTATTGATCTCCTTTGGTCCATATGATTACAAGAGCCTTGGATGCCCAGTTGAGAATGAAAAGATCCATATATTAAATCTTAATGATCACAGTATGTTTGACCCCTGGACTGCAAAGCTGAGGGTTCATTAACGTCCGTGAGTGGGGCCCACGAGAGGGGAATGTGATGTTTGAAAATCTCTCCTATCCCGAACCATAAATTACCATTAAATAATTTTGAAGACACCTAGCACTTTACTTTATGTCACTATTCTGTGTATGGACAGTGTTATATAGTATGTTGTCACTTAAGTCTTGCCAGAGATGCCAGAGATGTTTAATGTCTCCTTTTTGGGTTTGTCATCTAAGGAAATGTGGGACCATTTTATCCACTGTACAGTATATTTCTCCAAGAAGCAAATGTCCCACAAAGTGCAAATATCTGAAGTCATAACATTTTTTAGATGAATAAAATGCCATGCAATTCATCTGCCTCTTCATTAATATTAAAAAACATCATCCACATTAAAGGCTGTTCTAGTCCTCATTTAAAAAATATCCATCCTTCAATGGTGACCACTGCAGCAGAGACAAGTATACACAAATAGACAAAGAAAATAATAAAATAGTCTCTGCACTGTGATATAATCACTAAAATTGTGTGCCCACTTTCACAAAGTAGTATACTATGCTTAAATAGACGTGTAATAAGAGTGTATTTGTCCATGTCCCTATTTGGGAGATTTCCCTTTACTTCATGTCCCAAGCACCAAACAGGAAGTATGGAGAGATCTTGCTCAGCCCAAAATCAAAGAATAAATCAAAGCCTTGAGTTTACCTAATAGTATTTTCCTGATGTCAACATGGTAGCATACATATGATAGAGCTCCACCCCTAGCTCTACCCCAAGACCAGTGTAAATCTATATCTCTCTCTCTCTCTTCTCTCTCTCTTCCCAGAGTCTGGAGGAGCTGGTGCGTGCGTACATTGAGGCCAGTTTTCTGGGCATGTGAGTGTTCCCTGCTGGTGCCAGGCTGTGCAGTACAGTGTTCTCCTCCTGGTAGCCATCTTAGTTGAGGCAAAGGTGGGTTCAAGGATGCAGATCGCAAGCATGCTGCTTGGTAGCCATCTAGAATAAGGACAATTGCAGAAATTCACTTTGTATGGATCTGGGCAGACAGGAAGATGGGGAAGGAGGGTATAACAATGACAGACCCAGTGGAGAGTCAATCGTTCTCCTGAGGAAGACAAATCAGGTTTTGTTTCCTGTCTGAATTTAAGCAGCAAAGCCCATGGGGACTGTGGAATGTCTGTCTATTCTGTAGGGCTATATGCAGAATTTATAACAGGGTATGGGCCCAGACAACACCCCAGAGAAAATCTGAGACACCCAGTCATTATCAGCTACAGGAGATAAGTGCAAGATACAGCAACAGAAAGAACACCACAAAAGAATGGCCAGTAAGACAGCTGCAACAAAGGCCCAGATTCACAGAGCGATTACGCGTGCGCAACTGCTGTTGCGCGTGCGTAAGTCTAAATGTGCGCGTGCGTATAGTTGCACGCGATTCACAAAACAATATACACCAGAAATCTACGTTTTTTTGTCCGGCGTAATTGAGTTAGACATGCGCTTCCCTTCGCGCAAAACTGCGCTAGACACACCATTGATTTGCTAGTCAAATATGCTAATGAGGGAGTTACGGGGATCCACAAAAAAACGCAGTTGCTGCGCAGGCTACGCGATGTGCGCAACAGCAAAATGTCCTGTCTAAAGTTAGAGCACCTAAAAGCTGGTCTAACTTTTGAAAAAACGTCTACATCTCACAGAAAGCAACACCGTTACTGAGGAGCAGACCACACACACGTGTTGCACTACAATTTGACTGCCAACATGCTAGGGGCATCGTCGCTCATAGCTGCACTAGTGAATATAGATGACCAAAGAAGGAGGAGGGCACGGAGGATGGCACGGGAGAGGGTATACCGCACCCGTATACACCTGTTTGGCATGAATGATTCAGAGGTCTTTCGCATCTTCAGATTCCCCCCTCATGCCATCCTGGAATTAACCACAACCTTGCAGGAGGACATCACCAGCCCAACACAACGCTCACATGCAGTGCAGCCACTGGTCAAGGTACTGGCAACACTCCATTTCCTTGCCAGTGGCTCTTTTCAGCGTACAAGTGGAGTGGTGGCTGGGATGTCACAATCCTCCATGAGCAGATGTGTGCACCAGGTTGTCCCTGCAATCCTCACACGCTTGGCCAACCTAATCATCAAACCCACCACTGAGGAGCTGCGAATCAAGGCAATGGCAGATTTCTACCGAATTGCCAGATTCCCACGCACCATCGGGGCCATAGATTGCACACATGTGGCACTCCAGCCCCCCCCATGAGACCGAGCACATGTACCGCAATCGGAAGAATTGGCATTAGTGTTGCTCACGAATATTCGCATTGCGAATATTCGCTACGAATATTGCATATTCGAGTATTCGCGAATATCTCGAATATCGCGGCGAATATTCGCTATTTCGAATATTCGCTATTTTTCAAATTTCGCAAAAAAATCGCAATAAAATTCGCAATAGCGAAAATTCGCAATTTTTTTTTTTATCAAATATCACGAATATTCGATATTAACGAATATTCGCAACCGCATATGTGAAATTTCGCTTTTTTTTTATATAAAATATACCGAATATTCGTAAATATCGAATATTCGTGATATTTTATAAAAAAAAAAAAATCGCGAAATTTCACATTAGCGAAAATTCGCATTGGCGAAAATTCGCATTGGCGAAAATTCGCAATTTTTTTTTTTTTTTTTTTTTTATAAAATATCACGAATATTCGATATTAACGAATATTCGCGAATATTCTTCGAAATATTCGCGAAATATCGCGAAATCGAATATGGCGTATTCCGCTCATCACTAATTGGCATTCCATCAACGTACAGGTGATAGTTGATGCCCAAGTCCTCATATGGCACGTTCGTGCCAAACACCCCGGATCCACCCATGACAGCTACATCTACAATCAATGCCACATCCGAACGGAATTCGAACAGAACGTGTATGGGAACACCTGGCTGGTTGGTGAGTGACATGGGAGTCAGGCATGACTATCCCCTCCCGTGATGCACAACAGAAGTGGCACATGCATGACTAACATTCTCCTGTCTTATCCTTTACAGGTGACTCTGCATATGCCCTGGGACCCCATCTCATGACTCCTATCCGGAACCCCCAAACCCCAGGAGAGGAACGATACAATGAAGCACACATCAAAACCCGTGCAGTGGTGGAGCGCACCTTTGGCCTCCTGAAGTCACGTTTCCGATGCCTGGATAAGTCTGGGGGTACACTGTTGTATTCCCCAAACTTCGTGTGCCATATCATCGTTGCATGTTGCATGCTGCACAATCTCGCAGTGAGGAAGGGCCTGCAGATAGAGGAACGTGATGACCTAACCCCCCAACCAGACAATCAACCCCTAACCGAGGATACCCCGTCTTCTGAGGGAAGAGCAGTCAGGAGACAGCTCATATTGGGCATCTTTGCACGTTAAACACACACATTAATCATGGCACAATGAGAATGCATGCATGCACACCACTATGGTCCCTAGCACACACACCCCACATCCTCATCAAATTGGATTGGCACCAGTCCACCATGCAAGACTGGTGAGCAGTAACGCCACGTCAAGGCTCCAATTATGTCACTGTACATTCATACACCATTCACACGGACCTGGGATCACTTCTCCCTGGTCCTGGGGAACCCTTCTCCACCAAAATTGAGGATGACACCCCTTTTCCAGCAGGAATGTCACCCCCACATTCAAACATCATTCACAACCCAAAATATGCCAAAAATGTCAGCCAAAAAAAAAATAAGGCATAGAAAAAAAAAAAAACAGCAGAGAACAAAAATAAAAATGCTTTCAAAACAAAAGAAGGGGGAAAAAAAAAATTAATGCCCTCTGCCTGAGCCACGCCTGGGGCGCCCCCGGCCACGGCCCCGGACCCTCAGGGGAGACGCATGGGGGAGGGGAAAAGCCGGGGAAGGAGGAGCAGCCCCTGAGATCTGCCCACCTGGCGGCCTGCCCTCCAAGGCCACGGCTATTCTGTCCAGGGCAGCACCAAGTGTTGCCGTGTTGCCCTGGATAGCCTGGGTAAGGGCCCTCACATCCTGCCCAACGCCTGCTGCTGTAGTTTGCAGGTCATTTAGGCAGGTTGTGGAGGCCCGGGAGTGGGAGTCCAGGTTACCCAGCCTATCGTTGATGGAGGACAGGCTCTGATCCACCCGCCCCATAGTCTGGCAGAGCTGTCTCAGAAGGCGGGTCTGAGTGGCCAGGTTCCTTCTCAGACAGGCGGGCAGGAGATTGGGCCCCCCCTGGTGCTCTGGGATGACCTCCTGGCTCCAGCTGATGGTTGTGGCCGGGGAGAAGGTGAGGCCCTTGTGAGGGGAGCCATGTTGGGGGGTGGTGGGGGGGGGGGCTCACCCTTAGGGAGGGCAGGCTTCTTGCAGCCAGAGGGGAAGAGTCCGCTGAAACCAAACGGCCAGTGCCTTCCATGGACTCCTCCTCCTCATGATTCTCCTCCTCCTCATGATCGTCCTCCGCATGATCCTCCCCCTCCTCTTGTTCCTCCTCTGCGGACTCTGGCCTTGTTGGGGGGGCCTCATTAGGCTGCTGTCCTGGGGTTGGAGCGGTCAGTCCAGATGGCCCTGCACCCTCCTGCACAGCTGTGGATGACACGAAACATTCACAGGTTGGAGGATCCACACACTTGCCACATATTCCCTTTCACCCCCCCCCCCCCCACACATGCTACAAAACACCTGAGAGAAATAAAAACCTTACCTGGCACCGCGGGGACCGGACTTGTGTCAAAGCCTGGCAGGCCCTCCACTTCATCCATTGCCGGTGAAAGGTCAGGGCCACCACACGCTCCGTCGCTGTAAATTTAACCCGCATGGTGGGCCCCCTCCTGTGCCCCTGGCATGGGCATTTATTGCGGCCAGTTTTTTTTTCACCTCACGGCGGAGGTCATTTATTTTCTTTTCAATCCCAGAGCGGGTCCGTGTCTCCCCCTCCCCCGATGAATTGACCTGCTCCGTGATCATATCCAATATCTCCCTCCTCCTGGCCGGGGTGGTGGTGGCACTCTGCGGGCCGTGGAGAAAACGCCCATAGTCGCTAATGGCCCGGGCAAGAATTCTTTTTTCCCCCACAGTAAAATTCAGCTTTCTTTTTCTCTCAGTCATACTTCCAAACAAACTCACTAGCAGTCACCAAAAATCTGTCACAAATACAAGCACAACCAATCAGACAAGAACACACACAAAGAGAAAAAGAAAAGAACAGGCAAAAATCACACTAGCACTCAGCAAGAAACAGTCACCAAAAAAATCAGATGAAAAAATAAAGCAAGAAAACAAACGCTCTGAAATATATCAATCAAACAAACAGTCTCAAACACTTATCAAAATACACTTTCACAAAACTACCAACAAGCACTAGATCACACAGAACACTAATCTGACAACTACAAAACACACTCTAACGAACAACAGAGCAAAAGCACTTGATTCAATGGGAAGGGACACAAAGGGATGTACTTTTGCAATGGAAGGGCGTTTGTGTGTGTCTATTTATGCTGTCTGCGTAGTTCACAACATTGCCCTAGTCCATTTCCAATTTCACTGATTGCGCCGCTCCCGAGTTGTGAGCATGCGCACAACGGAGCTGACATGGTTTCCTTCACGCGCGCATGCGCGAGTCGGCCGGCCCTTCATTTGCATGGGGTCACGGCTCATTTCAATGTAACACGCCCACGTCCCTCCCAATTTGTATTACTCCTCCTTACGCCTCCGGAAAAAACCTTACGCTTGCGCAATCTCTTGCGTAAAAGCTACGTGAATCGCGGGATTACGCGGCTAGATTGCGCAAGTCTAACGGAAAAGTGGTGCGCTACGCCGGACTGATAATGCGCCGATCTACGTGAATCTGGGCCAAAGTTTTTATTTATAAATCTGACAAACCAGAACTACCAGTTGAAGCTGAAAATGCTACCAATAAGAGATGGTACATGGAACAATGCTATATCCTGGCCTAGGTCAACAAGGCCCAGGCCCAGGGCAGCACTTTGCAGGGGGCAGCAGGAAAAGAGTCCCCACCGGCTTGTGCTATATTGTTAGGCAAATTAGTCTAGCGCCCCCATAAAGCGACTTCCGGTATGCGGGCGACTCTTCTAATTTTGACTGTCCTATCATCCTGGACCACAAACCTTCCTCACTGTGCTATATGTATCTGCTGCACCATTGGCATGGTTAACTCTTCTTACTCCTCCTTATAAAATTATCAGAAATTTGTTCTTAAAGTAGGCATTTCATTTTGGATAGAGTAAGGGAGGGTTATAGCCCCTGTCAGTTAATGTTTTACCATCCCTGTCCTATTGCAGAGATTTCCCTTCACTTCCTGCCCCATAGCCAAACAGGAAGTGAGAGAAAAATCTATGCAAATTAAGGTAATCCATTGCCCCCCAGGTCCTCAGAACTAGTGTCCCCACTCAAAAATTTCAGGGTGGGTCTTCAACAACAAGGGGTGTGGCCTTGGCAGGAAGGGGTGGTTCATATTTAAATTAGGGGGTGCACAAGTTTAGTCAGGCCTAGGGCAGCACAAAACATAAATATACTACTGACATGGAAATTTAAAAATCAAGTCAGGCCAGAACACCCGTAAGATGAGTAGATAGAAAAAGACCAAAAGCTCAGAACAAAATTTCTCTTAGCATAACAGATAATCAAATCATACATATATGTACTGTAAGTGTGAAATTGCTAAAGAAATGTGGGAAGGATTACAAAAGGTGCATAAAAGAGCTAATCTCAACAATAAACTGTATTCATTTAGAAAGCTATACTAAACCAAGCCAATGAATGGCTAATATATGCAGGACTACATAAGACACACATTGGAAATAGTTACATGCCTGAGAGGTATAGGAGAAGAAAATAAAGATTTTCATGTCTTATCTCTATTACAAAGTGGCTTTCCAGAAAGTTATGAAATGCTTCTCACAGCACTAGATGCAGGTCCAGATGATGAGCTGATATTGGAATATGTTAAGGACAAGTTTGTGGATGAATATAAGCCTAAAACAGAAATCATTAATTGTGACTGTGCTTATGTCGCAGAGTCTGCTTTAAAGACAAAAAATAGGAATAAAAACAGTAACATGCAAGAAGAAACATGTGAATGTTGTGTGTGCGCGAAAAAACAAGGTCATTTAAACGCAGATTGCAGAATCTGGAAAGCTAGAATGCAAAAAGTAACAAAACTACAAATATCCAAAAGTGTGAAGGTAGAAACTGATTTTTCTTCAGTTAATGAATATGTTTTTCAATCTAAAAGCTGCATCTCATCTTGGCAGACATGGTGTGTTGATTCAGGAGCTACGGGTCACATGATACATGACAGAAATTTTTTGTTCACCTTGACCAGAGTAAAAGAAAAAAAATCACCACAGCTGATGGGCAAGTAATGGAATCAGAAGGAATATGAGATGGTTTTCTTTACTGTCCTATTTCCTACAGTGTCACCAGAAAGATACCAGTGAAAAATGTCCTATATGTCCCTGCTCTTGAAGACTCAAATGAGGTAACCATCAGTAGAAGTGTAATTGTCGATGAAACTTCAGTATGTTCAAAATTTCACAAACTAACACAAACACCTCAAACTGAGGGAAATTCCACATCAGTGTCACATGAAGCTAAGCAGCCTGTTACTTCCTGGTTGAGTTCCGGCCTGGAACGCATTACGGCGTCCGCGCAATGTTGTCAGTGCACAGTGCCCTCTGTGTTCCACCGTGCAACGCGTAAGTGCGCTTCTTTCAAACTAAGTGCGATGTACTACAGCTGGTTACTGGCATATAAAGGCACTCTTACACACAAGCCTCGTTCTATTATTGTCAGCCGTAGCTCGGCTACGCTACAGAGAAGGGTGTCATCGTTTACCATGCCAGAAGATCGCTCCAGGCTCAACTACTCCTTTAGTGCCATCTGCAGTTATTGCATCTGGGAGCCATTGCTGGGGACAACCTTTAGAAACTTCCTGGTTTAACATCCTTCACCCCAGTATCGTATTGCCTATCCTGAAGCCTGCAAAATGGATAAGTAGTTAGTGTATTACTTGTAGCGCTATTTGCAAGATCTGCTACTTATGTGCCAGCTAATCAATTGCTATTGTTTATCATGCCTTCTGATTATGAACATATTTAGGATGCTGCTGTGTTAATGGACTGTCTCCTAAGGAATATCTTAAAGGGACATCTATACTCAAATACCCTGAGCCTTATTCACTTCTCATACGTAACCAATAGTTACCACTACAACTTGTATAATATGTACCCTCAAGGTACCTGAACTATACTGCCTCTCATATGTAACCATTAGTTACCACTACAACTTGTGTACTCTCAAAGTACCTGAGCTATTTTGCCTCTCATACGTAACCATTAGTTACCACTACTCCCAAAGAACCTCTGCTATATTGTCTTTCGTATGCAACTATTAGTTGTTACTACAACTCATATTTACTACGTGCTTGACAGAAGTGTAAATTGCTTATAGGCCTTGTCCTAATTGATTGAACATGTTCGCTTTAACTGTTCTATGCTATCATAGCATCTCCCTTAGTGGCCTAATACATCCCTCTATGCTCAAAGTGATATGATGTAGTAAACCCCCAAACTCCTGTTATGAGGAGTGACGCCTGGGGTCCCTTACTGATAATCACTTGCATATAGAGGTGTATTGGAATATTGACCTTGAACTATATTTAAAATGCTAAGCTCTGGTTGCATGTTGTAAATGTGTCTATGCTTAGTAGCTCAACGTCTTTCTTTGTGACACAGAGATGACGTATAGATCCCCCAAACTCCTGTTGCGAGGAGTGACGCCTGGGGCTTAATACTGAGTTGTCGCAAAGAGAATCGCATTTAAATCCTTGCTAACCGCAGTTGTGGTTCACTCCGTTCACCAGTGCTGTTCCAGAATAATAGAACCATAAAATGAACCCAGCGGAGCTTGCAAACCAAGTTCTCAGCCTTACCCAGAGGCCAGACGCTCTTGCTCACTCACTACAAAATTTGAAAACAGAAAAATCAAGCTGTTAGGCCCTGAGCCTAAGGTAAATCCACCTCCTACTTTTTCTGGTGATCGAAAGACCTATAGAGAATTCATTAATGCCTGTAAATTAACTTAACGTAAAAAAAGATTTCGTTGCGGAATTCCAGAAGTGGGCTATTGAAACTGAGTGTAATGATGTCACACTGCGTATCCAATTTCACCTTGGCCTTTCCGAACCACTCAAGGATGAATTAGCTTGATCAGATCTCCCTCTTACTCTAACATCATACCATGGCCAATCACCATTGATCGTAGGTTGAGAGAGATGAGCTGAACGACAATCAACTGCAATTACATCTGCCTCTACGCCTAAAAAATTGAGTTTGATTCCTGGTGATGAAAAAATGGACATTGGGTCTACAGTACAGGTGGCCAACTTACCTCATCTGAAAGACTTCATTGTCGCACATTGAATCTCTGCCCTTATTGTGCCTCATCGGAACATGCCATCTCTTCAGGTCCTCTTGTAAAAAAAGAAAAAGAACGAACGTAAGCCAATTCACCTTTGCAAATTGTCTCGTTCTGCTTCTAAACATGCTCTTATATCTTTTTACTTCTTATGTTACAGTGGGATCAAGTTAGAATACCTGTCAAGGCTATGTTGGATACAGGTGCATGTGGTAACTTCATTGACTCAACCCTTGTTTCCTTACACAAGATTCCACACTTGAAGAAGTCGTCCCCTCTCTCTGTGAGTTTTATCGATGGTACAACTTTGGCATCTGGACCTATATTGTACCAAACCCAACCTATATTGACTATTTGTGGAGATGACTGTCCTATTGAGTTACTGCCATGTACCCCTATACACACTGGTAAAATGTATTCTCTTTCTCAACCAGAACTTCAAGATAATTTAAAAAAGGGTTTTTATTAAACCTTCTACTTCTCCTGCCAGTGCTGGTATGTTTATTGTTACAAACAAAGATGGTAGCCTCAGACCTATCAGGCCTTGAATAAAGTCACAGTGAAAAGTCGCTATCCTCTTCCACTTATTCCTGAATTGATCGAAAGACTACAGGCTTCTACTGTATATACTAAACTCGATCTTAAAGGAGCTTATAACTTGATTTGCATTAGATCAGGTGATGAATGGAAGACTGCTTTCCGCACACGTTATGGACTCTTCGAACACACTGTTATGCCTTTTGGGTTGTGTAATGCTCCAGCAACTTTTCAAAGCTTTGTGAATGATATCTTCAGAGACCTTCTCGACATATGTGTAGTCGTATACTTGGATGACATACTCATTTACTCAGATGACCTGACGCAACATCGAAAACATGTCAGGTGCTTGCAAGACTTAGAGCTCATGCCTTATACGCCAAACTTGAGAAATGTGTCGTTGAACAATCTACTCTCTCCTTCCTTGGCTTTGTCATTTCTCCAAAAGGAATACAGATGGATAATTTCAAAGTGACTTGCATTACGAACTGGCCTACACCTACTTCTAGAAAGGTTGTAGAGAGTTTTCTTGGCTTCGCCAATTTCTACAGGAAATTCATAAAAAAATTCTCCTTATTGGTGAAACCACTTACTCATCTTACTAGCTCATTGGTAAAATTCACCTGGTCAGAAGCTGCCCAAAATGCCTTTCAACAATTAAAACATCACTTTACTTGCAATTTACTTCCAATTTTGCAACTTCCCAATCCTAATTATCATTTCGTTTTGGAAGTCGATGCATCACAATGCGCTTTGGGTGCGATCCTTTCTCAGCGATCTACTCCTTATTCTCCACTTCATCCTGTTGCATTTCTCTCAAAAACCTTGAATACAGCTGAATGCAACTATCCTATTTTTGAAAAAGAATTGCTCGCAATTGAATGCGCCTTGGAGAACTGGCGACATTTATTAGAAGGCTCATTACATCCCATAATGATTTATACTGATCATCGTAATCTACAATACCTCAAATTAACAAAACTCTCTCTTCTAGACAGCTTCGATGGAGCCTTTTCTTTGATAGATTTGACGTTCTGATTACTTACAGGCCTGGCGCAAAAAATGGAAAAGCAGATTCTCTTTCTAGACTTTCAGAACCTGTTGAAGAACTCACGTTCGACACGAACATTGTATGTTCGATCGTTCGTCGAATTACGAATGTTTTGGGCCGTTTGCGCAAAAAATTTGAGTGGTGTGTCTCGGCCCATAATTCACTGCGGCATAGCAGTGCATTGCTGGCTGATGATTGGCCAAGCATGCACTATGACCCACATGCTTGGCCAATCACAGCGCGCAAAAAACTGTGAGCCATAATTGGCCAAAGCCAGGGTGGCTTTGGCCAATTATGACTCAGGGGGTTTAGTACACGCCCCACAATATATAATTCTGCCTGGAAGTCGGCCTTGTGTAGTGTGTTGGTGGTTTACAGAGAGAGAGAGAGTGTCATTTTTTGGAGTTAGATAGAGCAGGCAGGCTGGTCAGTTAGAGTTACAGTGTGTAGAGGATATATATGCATCCCAGGTGTTGTATATATATTTATACACTGTATTGAGTTTAGATATATCTGCTCTTCCTAATATACTGACAGGCAGGCAGTTGATTGCGCTAGCTGCAGTATTTTCACATGGTGTACTGTCTGTGTCCTCTGTACAGTGTGCACCTAAAGCTACGTCAATTAATTCCTAAAGGCAGTAGAGCTGCACGATTCTGGGAAAAATGAGAATCACGATTCTTTTGTTTAGAATGAAGATCATGATTCTCCCAAATTACCTTTTTTCATTAAACATCCGCATTGCAATCTACACTATGGGCTTCTTTTTTGTTTTTTCACCTGAGGAATCCATCAACGGTTGATTGTATACAGTGGAACCCATTCCAGCTTATAGTCCATTGGGAGACTTCTAAAAACCTGTGCCTGGTTTGACCGCCTCTCTGCGGTCTTAGTGTCTGGTAAGGAGACTACATCTCTCTCACCTGGGTGCTCACTTGGTGGAAGAAAGCTTCTAATCTGAATTTCCTAAACACCCACTGTTAAGAAGATTGTTGGATTTATTTCTTTATTCTTATCACACCTGGGACTGTTTTATGGACATTCACTCATTATTATTGTGTCATTGTCACAACTTTTGGTTTTACACACCTATTTGATCAGTTACGGATTGTCATTCATTCATTTAGTTTTTGGCAACCATTTAGGTTGTGGCTTATTGTGTGTTTTTGTATTTTATTTTTATATTCATTTTTTACTGTTTGGTATCAGTATCCAATTTTCACATTAATTGATTTTGCGCCGTACCTCATCTTTTACCATATTTTTCTCAATGGTTTTTATCCATATTGCAGGGACCAGACATTACATTAAAGCAGCAAGCAGTTTTTAATTACTTTTTTCTTATAGTAACACCCAGCAGGTACGATATTTAAAGGAATTTTTCATTTTTTTTTCACTTTAAGCATCATTAAAATCACTGCTCCAGAAAAAAACTTTTTTTTCCATTGATACATGTTCCCTGGGGCAAGACGCAGGTTCTCAAACCCGTTTTACGACAATAACTTGCATATTAGTGTGAGGGCTTACCTTGAGGGGAGTCCATTTTGCAGACTTGTAAGCTCACCCTTGCAGGTACCCACAGCCCACGGTAATAAGGTAAGACACTACCTGGGCTGTGAGTCTGTGCACGGGGGCCAGATAGGAATTAGCCAAGGATAGTCAAGTATAGCCGGGCCCAGGATTCCAGAATTCAGAGTAAGGTCAGAAGCCGGGGTCAGTCTTGTAGCTAAAAAAACGGGGTACAAGCCGTGGGTCAAGGGCTGGAGAAGGCAGGGAAAGTCTGAAGGTACAGGCCGGGGTCAAAGGGCAGGAGACAGCAGCATTCCAGGGTACATAAGCCAAAAAGGTCAGAAGCCGGGGTCAGTCTTGTAGCTGAAGATAACCACAGGAACACAGGAACCGTTGGCACAGACAGGACGATCAGAGAACAATGAACTGACGCCTCCCTCATAGTGAGGCAGGGCTTTATACCCTGGTTGATTAGGAAACCTGCCTCAGCTGGACCAGGATAGACAAGTGCAGATAGTAGGGAGATCAGGCAATCAGCACATAGTTCAGAACCAGGCTTTGACGGACAGCAAGCAGAATATCAACTGAGATGTGGCTCAGAGGAAAAGACCCAGAGCAGCAACGGGGAGGTCCTGGGTTCAATTCCACCCAGAGCCACCTGGGGCGCGACCACACCTCGCTGTCCGTTTGGCACAGTAGTGACCGTGACAATTAGCCTTTAAAATGAGCAGGTTTAAATTCGAACGTTCAAGTCCCATAGACTTCAATGGGGTTCTAAAAGTTTGTGCGAACGTTCGGTCCGCTCGACGGTACTGGTGCGAACCGAACGGGGGGGTGTTCGACTCATCTCTACTTGCTATTCTGAATTTAAAACAGTTATTTAAACAAAGCTTACAGATATATCATACTACTATCCCTCAAGAGTTAACACAAGATGAAGAAGGTTTCTTCTTTAAGCATACTCAACTTTTTGTCCCCCCTTCGGTTATCCATATAGTGAAAGTCTTATATGATGCTCATCTAGCTGGTCACCCTGGAATAGAGAAGACTACAGAAATTAATTCAACGTTATTTCTGGTGGCCCAACATGACTAAAACCATAAAAGATTATGTATCTACCTGTGAGGTCTTTATAAGATCCAAAACATGAAAGAAGACCACCTTATGGATTGCTTATTTCTCTACCTATTCCTACAAAACCCTGGGAAGCATTGTCTTTGGATTTCATCGATGAATTACCTTCTTCTAATGGATATAACACCATCATGGTAACCGTTGATATGCTGACTAAAATGGCTCATTTTGTCCCTCTTAACCTCCCTGGCGTTATGATTCTGTCTGGAATTTTGTACCAAAAGCGTTGCAATTGTTTTGCAAGGAAATGTGGTGTTATGTATTATAGGCCTGCAATTCTTAGTAAGTACTTACTTAAATCTATCTAAACAAGAGTCTAATAGGCATCCCGGGTATGATTTTTTTAATTTTTTTTATTAAAAATTATAATATAATAAATAATTATAAAAAATTATAACAAATAATAATATAATTATAGTAAAAATTATTCAATAATGTAATCAAATCAAAATCACTGAAATTTGCTCAGTTGCAGAATTTTTGCTGTCATTATTTTTTTTTTTTATGACGAATTTCCCCACAAATCGCTATCGCTAAATTCTGCAAGTGATTATAATTTATTATCGCTGTTTTTTAGCCGCTCTAAAACAATTTTTGCCATAAAGGGACACTTTTGGTTGCTATGGGCAATCTACAGTTTGCAGGGAGAAAGAAAAGTTTTTATTATATAAAAGGACATGTAGGGCACTGGGCAGACCACTAGGGACATGGGGGGTGTGTATTTTTTACATACAGTACTGTAATCTATAAGATTACATTGTACTGTATGTATAGTGTTTGTTTACATTTTTGAATTTGGCGCCGTTCTCCGTCCCCGTGCGTCGTAACGTCGCAGGGAACGGAGCTCGGCGGCACACGGGGACGCTGTGTGAATCGAGCGAGCACCCGCTCGCTCACACAGCGGGGATGCATCGCTGGATCCACGGAGAAGGTAAGTAAACTGTCTCTGGATTCTGCGAGGCGAGCCCGTGTCTGACACGGGATCAACAATAGTAGCAGCAAATTTTTACCCCGTGTCAGACACGGGAAAAACGCCAGGGAGGTTAACAAACGGCCTTCTTCCAGAGAAACAGCGCAAACCTTACTGGTTCATGTTACCATATTACACGGTGTCCCTTCACGCCTTGTTTCAGACAGAGGTTCTCAGTTTGTCTCCAAATTCTGGAAGGCCTTGTGTCATATTATCCAAATAGACCATAGATACTCCAGTGGATATCATCCTCAAACAAATGGACAGACAGAAATAATAAACCAATGCCTTGAACAATATCTCAGATGTTACTGTACTCATCTTCAGGATAACTGGTCTACCTTCCGTCCTCTCGCTGAATTCTCTTATAACAATTCAACTAGTTCTTCTACTAGTTATTCTCCTTTTTACGCAAAGTATAGGTTTCATCCCAATATTCTACCAGAATCTTCATTACTTACAAATGTTCCTTCAAGGAATGATTATCGGTCTACCCTTTCATCCAACTTTCTCTTCCTCCGGAACTTACCATCCATCCCTCTTTCCACTTGTCTCTTCTCAAACCCTATTGACCTAACCAATTTCCTGGTAGGATTCCTCCTCCTGCATCTCCCATTCAAGTTCACGGTGAAGAACATGAGGTTGAACAAAATCTAGACTCTAGAAAAAAAAGAGGATGTCTACAATATTTAATTGGCTGGAAGAATTATGGTATACAAGAAGATTCTTGGGAAGATTCAGAGGAAGTTTATGCTCCCGAGTTGTGTAGCCAATTTCATTCTACATATCCTCATAGGCCTTCGCCCATTGGGATCCCCAGGAGGGTATCCCTTAAGAGGAGGGTACTGTAACAGGCGCTCCACGTGCCTGTTACTTCCTGGTTGCGTTCCGGCCTGGAACACATTACGGCGTTCGCACGATGATGCAATGCATGAATCTATGTATTGTATTTCAGTGGTGGTGCAGGAGAGAGAGGGGGCGGCGTTCCTGCGCCCTCTGTGGACGCACCGCCACTGCTTGTAGTGCAAAGTGGTTTTGCCTTTCATAAATAATCCCCATTGTCTTTTTGTCAATGATACCATTTTCAAAAGCTTCACCTATCATGGCAAAAAGAATCCTTTGATGGTTCTCCAGGTTAATGGTTGGTATTTTGGTGTATCATTCCTTACAATTTTTTTTGACACATGAAAACATATTTATTCTGGTCCATAACGACAAGATCCCCCACCTTGTCAGCAGGTTTGATTGCACGATCATGAAAATTCTTAACTTGTTCCAAAGCAGCCCATTCTGCACCTGTAGGATTGTCCCAAATGTACCATTTTCAATTCATTGGTGACAAAACGCATTGTACTACAGCCACTTCCAACACTGGGGAAAAATAAATAGATTTAACATGTAAAATCATCCAATTTGTACATGGCAATATGTTCCTCTTCACTCTCATATCTTTGAATTTCATCAATAAGCTCAAGTGTTATATTGTTCAAATCAATTTATTGGTCAACAAGGTCACTAGGGGCTTTGTATTCCTTTCTTGAGAGCTGAGACCAATCTTTGATCATTCCATTAAAAGGGTCTTCTTCTCTGTTATTGCTGGAATGTAGTGCTTTCCAAACCAATTTACGAGCAAATAAATGCAGTATATATCCTTAACAACTGCAAAACATGAACCCTTCATAACCAGGCAAAAGTTCAAACCTTTTAAGAAAATAATATTCTTTGCATTAGAAAGGATCACTTGGAAAGGTTGATTTTAAATCACTTTCATCTGTTGTTTGTCTACCCTGCGCATATACTGTTCTATTCCCTATCTTTTGGGCTGGGGCACCCCCATCCATCGTGTGCCTGTATGGTTATAACTTGAGTGGATACCACCATCTATGTAAGATCTTCCTCCCTCCTCCCCCTTTATTGACTGAAATTCTTTTTTTTTTTTTCGTATAATGTTTTTTAGTTTAAAGTAATAGATTACAACAGTTACAGTATGTCAGATGACAACAACTAAGAATGAGATACAGCATTGAAATACAGATTAATGCAATAATAATTGAACTGTTGTAGGGGTTGTAGTATTATACAGATATAACTAAACATAAATAAAAACAATTACTAATAAATGGAAATGAGAACTAATGGAGGGAAGGGAGAGGGTAGTGGTGTTCCGAAGGTGGATTTCACTTATTTTATTTTGCTATTATCCATGAAAGGGTATCAATACCATGAAATGAGAACTCTTGAGTCAAAAGTGTCTGGAGTATAGTATATGGCCCAGGGCTTCCATATGCTATCAAATTTTTCCAACCCATTTTTGTCTAGCGCTTCCAGTTTAGCATGTACGAATGAAAGATTCATTCTCTTTTCGGCTTCCGACAACAGTAATGCAGGTGATTTCAATGCACTGGCTATTACCTGTTTCACGGCTATCATTAATAAAATAAATAACTTATGTTGATTCTGAGAAAGGGTTTCTGGTTTAATGTTAAGTAAGCGACTGAAATTCTTTCCATTTTCTATTTCTTCTCTGTTCCTCCTCCCTCCTCTCCTGCCACTTTCCTATTTTTTGCTTGTGACCCACCAACATAAACTTTATTTCTTTATTCTGTATAGAAGATACATTCTGTGACTGTGTTTCATCAAACATCACTTCCAAAACATAATTTTTCTCTCATCAGATCTCCCACCCCCACAATTATCTCTGCTGTGTTTTACTGTCCACCTGTGTGTTCCATGTCTTCTATTCGCAGATTCAACATCAAACATATTACTCTTCCTTGTGTGGAATAACCTTAGAAAGAGGCGTTCCTTATGACTGGTTCTTACAGCCAGTAGCTAATGGGCCAATAGCAGCTAGGGCACGTGTGTGTTAGCCGCGCCTCTCTATGGGTGTGTCTGGCTGTGCCCCGAGATAGGATGGAGTCAGCGCTTGCGCACATGCGGCGACAGTGCTGTGGAACGCATATGCGTTCCAGCGGGGAAAGCGAGCGTCGCACAAAGCGACCAGAGTGGCGGCTATGACTAATCAAAAACGGCGCATGTGCGCCCACGTAGACCGCATTGTGGAACGCACATGCGTTCCAGCTAATGTGCGTTCCAGCTGAATGGAGCAGGATCTAACCCTATAGGTCTATAATTAAGATCAATCTAGCCAACCAGGCCTCAATAACAAAACAAGGTTGTATTCCGGCTAAAAAAGGAAATAAAAAAATGACTGATTAATCCTCTAGGGGAAATATAAAAAAGAGCATATAGGCATACAATACTAGATCAATGATAGAATAAGGTGTATGCAAATATTATGACTGCCAAAAAATGCATACTATTTCATAGAACAATATGCACGATTGAATTATTCACATTGGCATGCAGCAACTTCAAGGTGATGGAGCCGCAACATACTAAAAAATAATAAACGATGGCAGTATATATATAAAAAGCAATTAAATTATATTTGCTAATCTTAATGATAGTGGTGTGCTTCTATTGCCAATTGGAAACCACCGCTACATGTGTCTTGTGAATCAGATCTCCACGTACATGTGAATATACATAACTGTGAAAATAATCACATGATATATTGAAAAATATGGACATTATGTATTGCAATGTGAATATAAAGAAAAATAATACAAAAATGAATAAAGACCCAGAATATAAAGTGTAAAATTATGACATATTGATGAAGGAATTAATATCCCATTCAACATTCATTCCTAATGGGATGTAGGTCTGGAGTTCATATATCCAGAAAGTTTCGAGACAGAATACCCCACGGGTCATAGCTCCACCTCTCCAGGGAGGGGTATATTTGTCGATAACGACAAACTGGGTACCCTTGGGGTTCCTGTGATGATGTTGCCTATAGTGTCGTGGTACGGGATGTTTTGTGTCCCCCACCTATTATTAGTGCGATATGTTCACTGACCCTGATAGTCAGCATAGCAAATTCGCTATGATGACTACTTACTCTACTCAGTATAAACAAATTAAGACAATTTTCAATAAACATTGGAACATCCTCAGAGGAGACAAGATATTGGGTCCACTATTGCCTGAACAGGCCAAGATAGTGTTTAAGGGAGTTCCTTCACTACAGAGCAAGATTGCTCCAAATATAATCAACCCTCCTGTAAAGAGTTCCTTCTTTCATGATTTAGTTGGTTTTTATCCTTGCAGGAAATGCAAAGTGTGCCAACATAATGCTCTAATTACACGAAAAATTTCAGAATTTTCATCTTCAGTCACTAATAGCACCTAGCTGCTATTGGCCCATTAGCTATTGGCTGTAAGAACCAGTCATAAGGAATGCCTCTTTCTGTCCCACAGTTATCGTTCCTTATTTTACACTTTCATACTTTTTAGATATATATTTTAAAGGTGTCATTACAGTTCTACATTCAGGAATCATGCCCTATAACATTTAGATCTAACGATGTTTTTTCATTTTCATATAATGTGTTGCTCACTTCCTGCCTATGCTAATGAGGCTAATTCACATTGAGGCTTGGACTGCAAGCCGCGGCGCCGTCTTGGATAGACGGAAGTGCCGTTTTTCATTCCTGCAGGTGCATGGTGAGTCAGATCTTCATTGATTGGGCTGTAATTCACTGATTTTATATAAATTGGAATGGGCTACAGTGGAGAGATACCCCAGACGAAGTGCTCTATTCACGAAACGCGTCGGGATGACTCCACTGCTGCCCTACTTGTATACAAGCGTTTTATATTCAGCTAAAAATGTAAGTTTTACAGCTGCAAATAAATATTTTATTTTTCTACATAACGGGATTACGCTATGTGGCCACTTCTTTCTCTTATCTCTTATAACATCCATTCATTGTGAGAACATCCATTTGGGCATCGCACTCCCAGTTGGTCTTCATCCATCCATCCCACAGAGGTTTTGATGACCAGCCAAAGTATCGCCCTGTCAAGGAGCCTATTTTGACATCAGCCATTACAAGCCTATCCTGACTTTTAGTGGCGTATGCCACCTGAAGTCAATTGGTTCCGGTAAGCCTGCATTGCTTTCGGTGGTGGGAACAACACCGTGGAGAAGTTACTTATTATTTCATCTATTCAGATTGACTGTTATTTTGTTACACGAGGATCTGTTTTCATTTTTTTGGTCCATTCTCCATGGGATAATATTGCACCTGGCATTCACGGGCCAGTAGCATATTCATGTCTTTCCAAAGAAATGAACTATCACTATTTCTTTAGTTTATGTGTGTTTTTATATGTGAAAAATTTCAATAGCAGTTGATTTTACTATATATTGTTATTAATCAATAGACCATTAGCACACTGTCTATCACGCACTAGTCACACAGTGTTTGTCCCTGGACACTCCAGGGTCTCTTATTATTTATTTTAATTTTCACAAAATGTATTCAACATTTTTTTGTGCTCTTGACTGCCATTAGAGACAGGCACTTCAAGCGCTACACATTTCCCACCTATTTAATTCTTTTGCTTTTCTCATACGAGCCGTGTTAGCAGCTACCACTTAACTAATATTGGCAGCGCGGGGTATTCATCTTCCTTTTTTCTTATGTGGGGCTGCATGAGTGCTGCTGGTGTTGGGGAGTTGTATTCCACTGATGGTATCATAAATCCACAGATGTACTGCTCTATACTAAAAGAGAAGATGCTACTATCACTCTGTGTCCTTGGTCATTGTGCACTTTTCCATCATGACAATGATCCAAAACACACATCTAAGGCCACTGTTGCATTTCTGAAGCAGAACAGGGTGAAAAAGATTCAGTTGTCAAGTATGTCTCCTGATCTGAACCTAATCGGGGAACACCAATGGGGAATTCTGAAGAGACAAGTTGAGCAGCACTCTCCATCCAGCATTCAGGCTCCAAAAGTGGTTGTTCTTGAAGAATGGAAAAAGATAGATGTTGTAATATGTCGCCAATTTGTTCATTCCATGCCTAGAAGACTTGGTACTGTCCTTACAAATCATGGAGGTCATACAAAATACTAGATGGAATAGTTTTTGAGTAACACTGAAGATTTTGTAATCTAAGTTATAATATTAACCTTGCTTTCATATAATGAAGAAATGGAAATTGTCCTTGTGTTCATTGAGATATTAATTACAATATTACTTTTCAAAAGGAGTGTACTGATTTATGCTGAACACTGTATGTATACTGTATACATCGTATAGTGCAATGCATTGTAATCAGAGCAATGGCACCCCAGGAATTGGTAGCGTGACTAGGCTCTGTAGCTCAGTCTAGCATCTTTGTTAGAGACAATGTAATTACAGTACTTTTTACACAGTTCTAACTGTTACATACATGCTTTTCTTGATATCTACTCTGTAACTTCAGCCAAAATTAATCATATCAGTTTTTTCTATCATAAATTTATTTTCTATTTAACACTTATGCCCTGGACACACGATCGGTTAATCCGATGAAAACGGTCTGATGGATTTTTTCATCAGATATCCGATGAAGCTGACTTTCATCAGTCTTGCCTACACACCATCAGTTAAAAAAAACGATCGTGTCAGAACCCCAGGCGATGTAAAACACAACGACGTGCTGAGAAAAATGAAGTTCAATGCTTCCAAGCATGCGTCGACTTGATTCTGAGCATGTGTGGATTTTTAACTGATGGACGTGCCCACAGACAACCTTTTTTTTTCTATAGTTTTTTTAACCATCAGATAATTTTAAAACAAGTTCCTATTTTTTTCACAGATGGATAAAAAACCGATGGGGCCCACACACGATCGGTTCGTCTGATGAAAACGGTCCATCAGACCGTTTTCATCAGACAAAAGGATTGTGTGTACGCAGCATTAGTTGTTACTTATTATGTTTAATTTGTTGCTACGCACTTGTTACTCACTTGCTGTACTTTTTTTTACCATGTATACAATGTTTCTACATTTTTGTTTTAAAGATTTTAAAAAAAGAAAGATACTTTTTTAAAAGCCTTTATTTCACCTGAAAATAACTTCACCATGCTCTGTTCAAAAATGTTAATTAATAGCATACGTTAAAGGATAACATTTGTAATTTGTATCTAGGGTTACTGTAATTGCTTTATAGCTGCTACCTGCCCAAAAAATATAGTTTTCTTAATATTGAGTATGAGATAGTTATTGAAAGACAGTACACCAAAAGAAATAAGAAATGTCAGGGATCATTTAAAGTTTGGTGCAAGCACTTTACTTTAATGTCCAATCGTGTAGGGCTAGAAAAAAGCTTAATATATAGTGCCTAAAATGGTTTATAGACAAAATGGTTTATAAAAAAACAAATCCTTTTATTCCCCTTTACAGAATATAAAAGACAATCTATTGACTGCTGCTTGGTTGCCATGGATTCTGTACTTTGCACAATACCTTTGCCCTATCAAAGGCCTATAGGCATTACAATCCCCATATTGGGCAATCATATGTAATAATACTTGCTTTCAAGTCTTGATAACTTTTTCCTTAACTTTTTCTTTGCCAGGTAAAATTTAGATCCAGCTAACATCATCCAGCAGGTTATTTTATTTTCATACACTTTTCAGGAGTTGTGAGGAAAAACAAAAAAATGTAAACTATATCAGTGATGTCTTATGCCGCGTACACACGGTCGTTTTTTGTGATGAAATAAAACGACGTTTTAAAAAACGTCATTTAGGAGGCGCATGCGCGGAGCTCTGAAGATGGCTGCTTGAGCCGGGAGCTCCTCACCACCCCAGACCAGCGGCGCCCATAAGTCAGCCAAAAACGGGCTGGAAGGGGAACTATCACCACACACGGCTTCCCCAGACACCAGGGCACCCCCCTATCATCATAATTTTTTTAAAGGGACACTTTAAAGCCGCATTTTAGTCATTTAAAAAAACGGCAAAAATCCAAGATGGCCGCCGCTGCAGCACCTCACAAGAACGGAGCTGAGGAGATGCCTGAGGGAAGGATTTTGTCAAATATGGTACCCCTGCCTTTTACCCCACTGGTCCAAGTAAGTTACCAGCAGGACATGTCCCCCTCAACAATTCCCACAGAACCCCTGGCAGGCAGTAATATGGAGGGCATAAATAGGGAGGGCTCTGCACTACCCCTCATAGGAACTAACATAAGGAGCCAGCCTGCTCAATTCTCTGTCAGCACCCTGTCAGCAGCGTCTGCATTCTCTGTGACTGACTTATATCAGGCTCTGGCTGAACTCCTGGATAGGGGACTCGCTCAGACTGCTACCAAAATAACAGGAGATTTGAAAGCAGATTTCCAGAATCTGGGCACCAGAATTGAAGCGATAGAAGACAAGCTTGATCAAACGGTGGCAGCCACAGACCAGAACTCAGAACATATTCATACAGTACAGGAGCAATTGGATGTGGCCCTTTCCAGGATCGACGAGTTGGAGAGCAGATCCAGGAGATACAATTTCCGGATCAGGGGACTGCCCGAATCCATCACTGACACTACAGCAGCGGTACAAAATTTGATCCAGAACTTGATTCCAAACATCCCTCAAGTTCGCTTAGAGCTGGATAGAGCCCACAGAGCCCTGGGACCACCCAGAAAGGACGGCTCACCGCGGGACATCATCGCCAAACCCCACTTTTACGCTGTAAAGGATGAAGTCATGAGACTAGCACGTTCTGTGCCCAGTGTTTTGTGCCAAGGTCATCCCGTCCAAATATACGCAGACCTTTCTCCCTCCACAATGCAGCGAAGACGGTCATTAAAGCCGCTACTCCTAGTCCTGGTCCAAAAGGATATAAAATATAAATGGGCATTCCCCTTTGCGGTCAAGTTCTCGGATAAAGGGAAAAACTACTCCTTCTCAAATTTTCCTGATGGAGAAAGACTACTACAGCGCCTTAAGCTCATCTCGCAAGAACCCGCCATGGATACTTCTCATAGCATCCCAAACACCTCCAAGAGACCGACCCCTACCAGCCCTAATTCCCTACTCTGGACCAGGTCGAGATCTAAGAAAGCTAGAGACAGTGGACCCACTTACCCAGATCTCGGTTGACACATTGGTCATATACTCCTTAAACTTTCAAGATTTTTGGTCGGTCCTATGCCTGAGATTTAGACGTTCTCTGATCAGAAGAATCAACTTTTTGGATAATTGACATTTCAACAGTATTTCTCCTGCTAAAAAGATCTCTTCATTTATTCTAATTTTTCCGCAGGGGGTTGTCCCCACCTTGCTTCTGAGGTCCCCTCCTCCTCGATCCCCGTTGGGGGGGGGGACGGGGGGACATCCGGATCGGATTTAGATCCGACCAAACTGGGTTTAGAATTACTCAATTCCTTCCGGTTTCGTTTTTTGATAGTTGTTGTAACCAATTTTTCAGGGGCGCCCTGGCTGGGGTGGGCCCCATGTACCTCCACCTCTCCCTTAGACTCCAGAAGGTTTCTGGGGGCGAGGTCGCTTGTTCGCAATTGGAGCAAGCCCTTTTTTGATCTACCTTGGTAGAAATTCTCGAGGAGCATCTCCCCTCCCCGAGAATGTATTTTTTCTTATTTTTTCTCTTTTTCCTTAGTTGGATTGGGAGTCTTCTTCACCACTTCTTTCTCTCTTTCGAATCTGTCCTTTCCTTTTCTATTCCCCATCTTTCCCACATGAGCCTAACCATTTATTATTTTTCAGCTTGCAGTACCTACGATCGAGGAATGTCCACTGGGCTGCCAGTCATCCATCCTGACAAATGGCAAGGTTGGGAGGACAGAAGACATCTCAGGGTGAGTGGAGGTAGAGACAGACAGAGTTGCTTTTCAGTTCCCCATGGCTGACCACGTACAGAGCTCCCTCAACATAGCCACACATAATGTTCAAGGCCTGAACTCCCCAGTCAAAAGGCGAAAGATCTTTGATAGCTACAAATCACTCAAATTAGACATTCTCATGATCCAAGAGACCCACTTTCCTGGGCGGTACAGTCCCAAATTTGTCCACTCTCACTTTCCCCTCTTCTACTTGGCTAATGCCGAGAACAAGACCAAGGGGGTCGCAATCTTCTTCTCCAAATC
This sequence comes from Rana kukunoris, assembly GCA_029574335.1. Lineage (NCBI taxonomy): Eukaryota > Metazoa > Chordata > Amphibia > Anura > Ranidae > Rana > Rana kukunoris. The sequence continues at coordinate 175,477,576 of CM056050.1, read as the reverse complement.
CTGTAACTTTGAGTATCTCTCTGACTTCAAAGACCCAGAGGGACGATTTATACTGGTTAAAGGTAAAATTGAGGGTCATCTATACTCCCTGGTCTCATACTATTCTCCCAACAAAGGGCAAGACAAGTTTTTCCAATTAACCTTGGACACTTTAACCCCACTTCTGGAAGGTACAGTCATTTGGGGGGGGGATTCCAATGTGGCTTTTGACCAGGGTTTGGACAAATCCAGACCTCTGTCCGCTCAACTTACTAGACCCTCTAGGGTCAGCCTGAAAATTGCCAAACTACTCCATGACAGGGGGTTGACGGATGTTTGGCGGGAGTCTAACCCCTCAAAGAGGGACTACACTCATTACTCTCACCCGCATAGTACCTATGCCAGGATCGATCATATTTTAATCCCTTCATTTGTACTTCCGGCAGTGATCAAGGCCCAAATCAGAGACACAGTCCTATCTGACCATTCTATGGTCATCATGTCCATCCGCTCTTTAGCAGGTATGGCAAGGAACGGACATTGGCGGCTAAATGAGTCCATTCTTTCCAATCCAACCACTACAACGGAAATTAATAAAGCCCTTCAAGAATATTTCACAATTAACAATGTTGAGGATATCTCTGCGGAGACCCTGTGGGCAGCCCATAAAGCCTCTATTAGAGGGAAGATCATTCAGATCTCCACGCGAATCAAAAGAGAACACGAAGCAGAAATTGTACGTCTGGAGAAGTCTTATAGGACCCTAAGGGCACAACACAAAAAGAAACCATCTTTAGCCTTACTAGAGAATATTGACAAGCTGAGATTAGAACTTAACTTAGCCCTCACAACGAAGGCGGAGAGATCTCTCCGCTGGAGTGGCAATAAATTTTACACCAAAAAGGAAAAATAGGCCAGTTGTTAGCGACCAAATTGTCCCCTAAAACAAGGTTTCACTCCTTACCCAAAATACGCTTGGCAGGTCAAGAACCTACATCCAACCCTAAAAAGATCCTGGAGGCATTCGAAACATTCTATTCTGACCTGTATAGTGCCCCTCCACAGATTCCCAGGGTTTCGATTGACAACTTTTTGGACAGCCTACCCATCCCATCCTTAGATGTAGAACACAGAGACAGGCTGGAAGCACCCTTTTCGATTGAAGAGGTGGCGACAGTAGTCAAGGGCCTCCGAAAGGGCTCGGCCCCAGGCCCAGATGGACTGTCGGCCCTCTATTACAGGTCATTTGCAGATACCCTAGTCCCACATATGACAAACTTTTTTAATTCCAAAACTCAAGGCACCCCTCTGGGTACGCAACTTAATACAGCATACATTACGGTTATCCCAAAGCCGGATAAAAACCCAGAAGAAGTCTGTAACTATCGCCCCATCTCTCTGATAAATAACGACCTAAAAATTCTTACAAAAATTCTAGCTCTCCGTATCTCCTCTTTCATTAATAAATATATTCACAAGGACCAAGTCGGATTTATTCCAGGTCGACAAGGCCCAGATCAAGTGAGAAGGGCAGTGGACATTGTCTCAATTTTGCAATCCAACTGGGACGGAGGTCCGAAACAAAAAGGCTTTCTCCTATCTCTTGATCTGCAGAAGGCCTTTGATTCTGTGTCCTGGCAATATCTTCTCCCCCTACTAGAACGATGGGGCTTTGGCCCAAGATTTATGGGTGTAATACAAGCTCTCTATTCTAAACCAAAGGCCCAAATTCGAATCCAAGGGTACTACTCTTCTCCAATAGACATAGCAAGGGGTACCAGACAGGGATGCCCCCTCTCCCCAATCATTTTCGCGATGGCAATTGAAACCCTAGCGATAGCCATTCGACAGAACCCCGACATTCGAGGCGTTTCATGTGGAGATCAAACTCATAAATGTGGGCTCTTTGCCGATGACTTACTACTATTTCTAACTTCTCCTATTACTTGCCTACCAAACCTTTGTAAGGTAATTTCGGAATTCTCTAAATTCTCAGGTCTCCAAGTCAATTATGCCAAATCACAAGCCTTGAACGTATCCCTTCCACCTCCTACAGTATCTCTCCTCCAACAGTCATTCAAATTTGAATGGTGTCCCTCATCTATCAAATATCTAGGGATTTCCTTAACAGCTCGGACAGAATCCCTTTACACAAATAACTATCCTCCCCTATACCAAAAACTTACGGCCGACATGAATAACTGGGCTAAGTATGATCTTTCCTGGCTGGGCAGAATTAACTCTATAAAGATGACTTTACTTCCTAGAATTTTATATCTATTCCGCTCCCTTCCCATTCCCATCAGAAAAGATCACGTGCAGACTTTACAAAGCAAAATACTCAAATTCATTTGGGGCAAGTCAGGTTACAGAATCCCCCAAAACACGCTATATAACCATAGGAAAAGAGGAGGACTAGGACTACCGCACCTATATAAGTACTTCGTAGCTGCCAGACTAGCTCAACTATCCGTAGTTTACTCTAAACTGGACAAACCAGACTGGGTCCACATAGAGGGTCAAGCTGTCCCCCGGTTCTCCATAGAACACTTACTCTGGTGCCCCCAAAAGAGAAGACCACCCATTTTGTCCCCCTCCCTTTCTCAATCCTACGCCCTTTGGGATAGATTTCGTAACCTTCCTGCCCTGGTTTCGAAAGGTCAACCTCTAGCCAGTGTATTCCAAAACCCGGATTTCCCACCGGGAATGGACAGGAAAGCATTCAGTTGGTGGTTGGATAAGGGTCTGTACCGCATAGGACAATTCTTCACATCCAAAGGCCCTCTTACACTAGACCACTGTGTGACTAAATTGGACATCCCTGACACTGAAAAATTCAGATTCAAACAAATATCACAATTCCTACACACTTTATGGACGGATAGGCCTCTACCTCCCAAATTTACAGATTATGAGCTCTGGTGCGGGCAGACCATGGGACAAAGGGGAGGAATATCTGTCATCTACTCTTCACTCACCCGCCCGACTGAGAAGTCTTCCTATATGACGGCTTGGGAGGCAGACCTCCAAATAGGGTGGGAGTTGGAGACCTGGCAGGCAGCTTGTTCTGATTCTTATCAGGGCATCTTGAATACTTCCCTGATGGAAGCAAACTTAAAGGTCCTTATGAGGTGGTATATGACTCCCGCCAGGCTTGCGGCCATCTACCCATCATCAGATCCCAGCTGCTTTAGAGGTTGTCAGCTCCTGGGCTCGATGGTGCATGTCTGGTGGGAATGTCCCAGAATCAGACCAATCTGGAAGAGGATTTTTAACCTCATTTGTACAGTCACTGGTTGCTCGGTCCCCAGAACGGCTCCTGTAGCTCTCCTAAATGCTCGGATTCCGGGTATATCCAAGCCCAATCAGAAGCTGATCCGATTTATGCTCCTCGGGGCTAAAATTACCATCGCCAGGGCTTGGAAACAGCCCAGGGTTTCCATTGCAGAAATAAAACGCAAGATTTCGTGGATCATGGTGCAGGAAAAACTGGCCAGCATTCTTTCAAACACGAATCAGAAATTTGAAGCCGTGTGGGGATCATGGGCATCCCACTGTGGTATACCTTTGGCGACTGGGGTACACCCCACGCAACCTGCATCCTTCAGTACTAGTTAAGCTCATGTTTCCCTTCCTTTCCCTCTTTCTTACCCCCACTTTTCTCTCTCCTTTTTTTTTACTTCTACTCTTTTAAGACAGTTGTATGACCAGAAGGTAATGTTCTTTGTTCTTCGTCCGGTTATTCATATGGGCAATTTGGTAACACTATAGGCCTATCTTATATTGTTAGTATGAGCTAGAGGTTCAATGAAGCCAAATTCGAACCCACTAATTTCCCATCAAATAAATTTATAGGAGGAGGCGGATTGGGAGGCGCCTGGCTGGGACACAGATTGATCCCATTAGGGGTGTCCGGGACAGGCAGGTTTCCCCTGAGCGCAAGATCACCATATACACCTCTTTTTCCGCCCCTTCCTCTGTTATTAAGCTCGCTGGATTCCTTTAATCAACCCATAGTTGGGAAATTTGAAATCAATTGAGTCATTGTTACTGTCATTATGCCCGGCTTGTTGAATGTTTTGATGATGTAATTTCAGCCTTTTGTCATAATTTATCTGTATTCTTTATTTGAAAAAATAAAAATCTATTGAAAGTAAAAAACGTCATTTAAATTGATCGTGTGTGGGCAAAACGACCCAAATTTTTTTTCAACATGCTTGAATTTTTTGTGTCGTTTTTCAAAACGTAATTTTTTGTTTCACAAAAAGTCACCGTGTGTAGCAAAAACGTCATTTAAAACGACGTTTTTCAACCCGCGCATGCCCAGAAGCTAGTTATGAAGCGAGCTTCAATGGAAAAGAGTGGTGAACGTAACCTCGCTTTTTGTGAAAAAAACGATGGTGTGTAGGCAACATCGTCTTTGAAAAGTGACGTTTCAAAAACGTTGTTTTTTACTTCACAGAAAACGACGTTTTTTTCATCACAAAAAATGATCGTGTGTACGCGGCATTAGAGTTATCAAGTTTTCTTTTGCATTAATAATTTACTGCCTTCACTTCAGCTGTAATACACCCGATTCTTATAATATTCTAATGTCCTCTGCAGTGAAAGGCTGGTCTTGCTTTGTAACATATTAGCTTTCTTCAACATTCATATTTTTTTGTTTCTGATCACACTATTGCATACCATATTTTGTGTTAGATATTTGCCTTCATGTAAATTTATATGTATCTGTAGTTTTTTATGGTGATGACCCTAAATTTATGCATGACATTATCTTAGAGAAACCTTGGATTGATGATATTTATGTATGTGGGGTGGAAATATGGAAGATCTACATAATTGTATTACCTGTTTGGACAGTAATATGTAGGATATCCAGCTATCCTGCCACAGTGATAAATTTTCAATCACTTCTTTGGATGGGTTGTTTTTGCATAGAGAGTGATCCACACATTTGGGTAAAACAGAAGCAGATTGCTTGTAATTTATTGGAACACCTTTCCTCTGACTAACTGTTCTCCTCAGTCATAAAATCTTACCTGTATTTATTCAGTGTTGCTTTCAAACTGCAAAGAGCAACTATATACAAAATAAAATGCTCTCGTAAATGAAAAGCTGTAGTGAATATTAACCACTTCAGCTCCATTACTTGTACACTGCCCGTGGACTAGAGCATTTTTTACTCTGCTATAGGCCCATTGATTTGTCAATAACTTTGTAATTACCTCTGATAATAAAGGAATACAGATTTAGGGTCAGATTCAGGTACATCTGCGCATTATTGGACCGGCGTAGCGCACCGCCTTTACGTTAGACTTGCGCAATGTAACCGCGCAATCACCCTATTCTCGTCGCTTTTACGCATAAAATTGCGCATGCGTGACGTTATTTCAGAGGCGTAAGGCGGAGTAATACAAATTGGGAAGGACGTGGGCGTGATACATTGAAATGAGCCGTGACCCCATGCAAATTAAGGGCCGGCCGGCTCGCGCATGCGCGCTTGAAGGAGACCATGGTCAGCACCTCTGTGCGCATGCTCACAACTCGGGAACAGCGCAATCAGTGAAATTGGAAGTAGACCTGGGCAACTTTGCTGAACTACGCAGACAGCATAAATAGCCAGACACAAACGCACTTCCATTGCAAAAGTACATCCCTTTGTATCCCTCCCTATACAGCAAGGTGCTATTGTTCTGTTGTTTGTTAGCGTTTATTTGTTTGTTTGTGACGTGTCGTTGAGATATTTGGGGACTGTTTTGCAGAGTGATTTTTGTCTTTTATGTGTTTTCTTTGTTGTTTTTTTTTTTTTATTATATTTTTGCTGGGCTTTTTTTTTTTTCGGTTCTGTTTGTGTATGATTTGGGAATGTGGGGGTGATATTCCTGCCGGAAAAGGGGTGTCACCCTCAATTTTGGTGGAGAAGGGTTCCCCAGGACCAGGGAGAAGTGATCCCCAGGTCCGTGTGAATGGTGTATGAATGTACAGTGACATAATTGGAGCCTTGCTGCTCACAAGTCCTGCATGGTGGACTGGTGCCAATCCAATGTGATGAGGATGTGGGGTGTGTGTGCTAGGGACCACAGTGGTGTGCATGCATGCATTCTCATTGTGCCATGATTAATGTGTGTGTTTAACGCTCAAAGATGCATATGTGAGCTGGCATGAGATGAGGTCATGAGATGGGGTCCCAGTGCAGAGTCACCTTGAAGGGATAAGACAGGAGGATGTTAGTAGTACATGTGCCCCTTGTGATGTGTGCATCATGGGGGGGGACAGTCATGCCTGCCACCCATGTCACTCACCAACCAGCCAGCTGTCCCCATACATGTTCTGTTCGAAATCTGTGGGGATGGGGCTCTGATTGTATATGTAGCTGTCATGGGTGTCATGGGTAGTGCCATGTGTTGGGCTGCTGATGTCCTCCTGCAAGGTTGTGGTTAATTCCATGATGGCATGAGGGGTGAATCTGAAGATGCGAGACACCTCAGAATCACTCATGTCATAGATGTCTATGCGTGTGTGATATATCCTCTCCCGTGAAGAGTGAAGAGTGAGGGGCTTGTATCAGATAAGAATATTGTATTAGATTAGATTAAATTGTAAAGTTTATATAAGCAAATAAAAAGTAAAAAAAAAAACATCTCCCGTGCCCTCCTTAGTGCCCTCCTCAGTGCCCTCCTCAGTGCCCTCCTCCTTCTTTGCTCATCTAAAGTCAGTAGTATAGCTATGAGCATGGATGCCACTGGCATGTTGGCATACAGTTTGTTGGGCAACACGTGTGACTGCTGAGCTCCTCACTAACAGTGTTGCTTTATCTAACATGTAGACGATTTTTCTCTTTTTATACCAGCTTTTATATGGTCTAATTTTAGACAGGACATTTTGCTGTTGCGCACAGCGCGTAGCCTCGCTGCCCCAACGTACTTTTGTGGATCCCCGTAAGTCCCTCATTAGCATATTTGACTAGCAAATCAATGGTCTGTCTAGCGCAGTTTTGTGCGGACGGATGCGCCTGTCTAACGAAATTACGCTGGACAAAAAAAAGTGGATTTCTTGCGTATCTCGTTTTGGGGATGGCGTGCATCGAAACGCACGCGCACATTTAGACTTACGCACGCGCATCTCCTGTTGCGCAGGCGTAATGGCTCTGTGAATCTGGCCCTTAGTTTTTAGGACAATCAAGACTTTCTTTGGTGATATTGTTTTGCAAAAATGGTTTTATATTTGAAGAAGTAAAGTATTAATTGAATTTATCATTGGTCCCTTTTAAATAAAAATGTGATTACAATTTAAAGTAATTAAAAAAATTACTAATAAAGGCTTTCTTTTAACCACTTAAGACCCAGACTTTTAGGCAGCTAAAGAACCCAGACAGTTTTTACGATTCGGCACTGTGTCGCTTTAACTAACAATTGCGCGGTCGTGCGACGTGGCTGCCAAACAAAATTGGCGTCCTTTTTTTCCCACAAATAGAGCTTTCTCTTGGTGGTATTTGATCACCTCTGCGGTTTTTATTTTTTGCGCTATAAACAAAAATAGATCGACAATTTTGAAAAAAATGCAATATTATTTACTTTTTGCTATAATAAATATCCCACAAATGTATAAAAAAACATTTGTTTTCCTCAGTTTAGGCCGATATGTATTCTTCTACCTATTTTTGGTAAATTAAATCGCAATAAGCGTTTATCGGTTGGTTTGCGCAAAATTTATAGCGTTTACAAATTAGGGGATAGTTTTATTGCATTTTTATTATTAATTTTTTTACTACTAATGGCGGAGATCAGCGATTTTTTTTCGTGACTGCGACATTATGGTGGACACTTCGGATAATTTTGACACATTTTTGGGACCATTGTAATTTTCACAGCAAAAAAATACATTTAAAATGCATTGTTTACTGCTAAAATGACAATTGCAGTTTGGGAGTTAACCACTAGGGGGTGCTGAAGGGGTTATGTGTGACCTCATTCATGTTACTAACTTTAGGGGGGTGTGGCTGTAGGTGTGACATCATTGATTGTGATTCCCTATGTAAGGGAACACACAATCAATGCGGGCGCCACAGTGAACAAATGGGGAAGCTGTGTTTACACACAGCTCTCCCTGTTCTTCAGCTCCGGTCACGGAGCTGCGGACACAGGCGCGTGCATGCGACCCCACGGCTGGGCTTAAAGGGCCACGTACAGGTACGTGGATGTGCCCAGCCGTGCCATTCTGTCGACGTATATTGGCGTGAAGGGGTCCTTAAGTGGTTAATACATTTTTACACTAACATTTCCAGCAAGTTTTTGGGGTTTAGGGAGCTGGAGGACAGGACATACTACAGAGGTGTTCTATCGGGTTACGGTCAGGATTGTGCAGGCCAGTCAAGTTCCTTCACTCGCTCATCCATGTCTTTATAGACCTTGCTTTGTGCACTGGTATGCAGTTATATTGGAATAGGAAGGGGTCATCCCCAAACTGTTCCCACAAAGTTGGGAACGTGAAATTGTCCAAAATATCTTGGTATGCTGATGCCTCATGAGTTTCATTCACTGGAACTGAGGGGCCAAGCCCAACCCCTGAAAAACAACCCCACACCATAATCCCCCCTCCACTAAATGATTTGGACCAGTGCACAAAGCACAGTTTTTTTAAAGAGCGATTTTGGGGTGGGGGAACTTAATTGGCCTGCACCGAGGCCTGACCTCAACCCGATAGAACATCTTTGGGATGAATTAGAGCAGAGACTGTGAGCCAGGCCTCTTGTTCAACATCATGCAATCACGCAATCACGCAATCACGCTAGCGTGACTCCTGTCTCCCACTGGGACCTGACACCTCCTGGCTCCCAGTGGGGCCTGCCTCCTCCTGGCTCCCTGCGGGCCTGCCTCCTCCTGGCTCCCTGCGGGGCCTGCCTCCTCCTGGCTCCCTGCGGGGCCTGCCTCCCCCTGGCTCCCTGCGGGGCCTGCCTCCTCCTGGCTTTGCTCTGCCTGTGTATAATAAAAAAGGGACATAAGTTATTTTTTGGCTTCATTCATCACACACATTTTTAACTTAATGACATATCATAATTGAATGCTTAAATATATTTACCACAGGCCCTCCATCCCTAATTATGTGGACCCTTACACCGCTTTAGATATGTGCCCCCTGCAGCTGGGGGGGGGGGGGGGTTGATGCTGACTGAAATTTCCAAGTAGGGGGCCTTTACCCAACCGTTTTTTTACTTTGGGGTGGACAAAATGTTAATGGCCAAAAAGGGTGTTTAACATCTGCGGCCACTGTATGGTGTACCTAATGGCGTACAAGAAAATGACACACATTCATTATGACCTCTGCATTTATGTATCTTGTCCCCATTCTGTTTTTCCACTATTGCCTAGTGATATGTTCCTAATTTTTTGGCCAATCATTTATATAATTTCGATCACTTGTAACATAAATTACTCATCATTATTATACTTTGCATTTAAAAAATGAATATGAAAATGCAATACCTGGCTCCATGGGTCAAAATCAGGGTCCTCCAGGAACTCAGGCTCTTCCTCTGAGGTTGCCTGTTCTTGCCTACAGGGAACACTGGAGGGCTGACTGCAGGGAACACTGGAGGGCTGACTGCAGGGAACACTGGAGGAGCAGGGAAGCCTGGACTGCCTCCTTGGGGGAAGGGTAGACAGGGATGGCCTGGACTCGATGTGATCATCCAGGAACTGCAGCTGACCATAGTACCACAGGTTTGGCTTGTAGATGCTGTCAGCTGCAGCCCCAGATCTCATCGAGGCCAGGACTTGTGCCCGTTGGGTCCTGTAGGTGCCCCGAAGCGAATTGATTTTTGCCTTCACAGTCTCCAATGTTGCGTTGGGGACCCTTGTCTTTACAAATTCAAGCAGGGCCTCCTTTGCTTTCTTCCGGGCATCTTTGTTTTTATTGATTTTGCTTTGCCAGAGCACTGAATGTTCCTTCCATCTCTGGTTAAATTCCGTTAGAAATTCAGGATCCTTAAAGGCCTCCATTATTTCTGCAGGTACAAAACAAAAACCAAAGCCTAGTGTCAGTCAAGCCACTACTACTAATTAGCTTTTAACACCATGGGGGTTATTTATAAAAGGAAAATCCACTCTGCACTTCAAGTGCACTGAAAGTGCACTTGGAAGTGCAATCGTTGTATAAATCTGAGAGGGGTAGATCAGAAATGAGGGGAAGCTCTGCTGATTTTATCATCCAATGATGTGCATGCTAAAATGCTGTTTTGAATTTTCCTTGCATGTCCTCCTCAAGATCTACAGCGACTGCATTTCCAAGTGCACTTGTAGTGCAAAGTGGCTTTTCCTTTAAGTAAATAACCCCCCATATCTTCTATCCCACACAATCATCCACTGTTCCCTAATATTATTAATGTCCATAATCCAGCTTCGTACCGTCTTATGATCCGATCGTCTCTTCCGCCTTGTTCCGCAGATTGTGAACGGCGCTTGCAATGACGTGGGATCCCTTTAAACGGCGCGAACGTGTGACGCGATGCACGAGATCCCGCCCCTGATGTTCGGTCTCGTCTTTTCCACGCCCCTTTCTCTATCTTTCTTTGTGGGTGTGTTTTATGGAAGAAAAAGATGGCGACAAATATGGCAAGCTCAAGCCATCAGGCAGGCCAGGCCCAGCCAACCGGACGATCCCGGCCTCAAACATGGCCTTCCAGGAGATGGTGGAGATGGTCACCATATTACTAAGGGAGGATTATGATGGGAAGCATGGCCCTTACCTGCATCCAAATAAGGTCAAGGCTGACATTATGGAGAAGGTGATCAGGAGGCTGCATGAAAAATTTGGCCAACGCAGGACTAGAGAGCAATTGAGAAAGAGGTGGTCAGACCTCAAAAAAAGAGAGCCTGAACAACTCAATCAAATCAATAGGCTGATTCGGGCAAAAAGTAAGTATTTTTTATGTGGCCACATCTGTGGTGTTTCCTAATTGTGCCATGTGCTTTTAATTTCAGGTTGTACTGTATCTATGTTTGTGGGCACAAACATTTGTTGTTTTTCGACCCACTAAACGACAATCTTCGTGCTAAATTGCATCATGCGCCTAGTTCGCATGGACAAATTGGAGTGTATAAACACTATATCATACCAAAAAAACGTCTTTGTATTTTTTATCATTTGAACAAACGACGACGACTCCTACGACTAATTCATGTGTCCCCAAACAGGAATCTCGTGCCATTTTTGGTGTAATGTGACTTCACTTGTGATCTTTTGTAATGTAGATTTGTACCTAAAGAAAAGTAGATGTGAAAAGCTTAGTAAATATGACTAAAAAATAGAAAAAGGAGAGTCTGCTCAGCAGTGGATTCTGCACATGTTTATATACTCTGTACTTGTATTTTTATTTCTCACTCATATCTCTTTATAATCTTTTACCTTTCTTTTTTCCCTATCTTCAATCTCGTAGGGCGCAGGGAAGCAGCAAGGCAGGACGGAACTTCCCAAGCCCCACCCCTGAGGGATGATGACCCTGCCACCACATCCGGTAAAGTTTCAAGATACCACCCATACACAGGTAATCTAGATGTAGGTCTTCCTAATTTTAATACCTTTTTTGGACCCACATTTCAGGAGGAAGTTGTGCAGCGACAATGGACAGGGATACTGCCCAGTTCGTGCTGTCCGAAATATGGTCCTGCAGGGAACAAATAGAGGACATTCCGGGTCACTGCAAGACAAGTGATCGAACAAACAAAAGGGGTGGAGCTACGAATTAAACATTTAATTGATTATTTGGGTAGGCTTTGATTTTAATTGTTGAATAATGAAACCCCCCCCTCCCAAAAAAAAAAAGTGATTGTATTTTTGGAATAAGGAGGGGAAAAAAAGATTGTATTTTTGGAATAAGGAAACCACAAAAAAAAAAAAAGTGATTGTATTTGTTTTGTAAGCAAAAAATAAAAACTTTTAATGTTAAAAAGTAATAATCTTTTTCAAGATGTCAAAAAATAAAAAAAATATATGGACAGTAAAATATGTGTGTCTTGTTATTTAAGCTCAATGATGAATAGAAAATACCTCAAACAAATGTATGCTGAGAACATTAAACAATGATGGATATTTATTTCAGTCCATCACAAACACATGGCACTATGATAACCTAGGAGATAAAATAAAAACACAAACCTTATAAATTAATTAAAGAACAAAGAAAAGAGACTGTTTCAGGCAAAAAAGAAATTTATTGATTCAGCCAAGATCTGGCATTGGAATGGCCCCCCTACCCATAAAATAGTCAACATATGCCTGCCGCACAGCACATGCGTTTCGGGGGCCAATTGTGGATGGGCAGCCTCACGAGCCGCCTCTGGAAGCTCAACTGGCTCATCAGGCAATACACTCAAATAAGTTGTAGAATATCTTCGCAAATAATTGTGCAGAATGCAGCAACACACAATGATGTAGTTCAACTTATATTCTGCCAGGTTTATGGCGGTCAGAAATAGGCGGAAACGGCTGGCCATGATGCCAAAGGCATTTTCAACGACACGTCTGCCTCTGTCCAGCCTATAATTAAACACCCTCCTCTCAGGGGTGAGGGTGCGTTGGGGAAATGGCCTCATGAGGTGGGGACCCAATGCAAAAGCCTCATCTGCTAAAAAAAACAAGGGCAGACCCTCTTCATTCTCTGCCGCAGGCGGCAATCCCAGGTCCTCCGACTGAAGCCGTTGGGCAAACTCGGTCTCGGCAAAGACCCCACCGTCCGACATCCGCCCATTTTTCCCAACATCCAGATACAGGTAGATTGGAGCATCTTTGCTCTGGAGTAACGTTTCTCATTTACGTTACGCTGGCGAAATTTTAGGAGCAAGTGCTGTTATTCATGAAGCACTTGCTCCTAAAGTTGCGGCAGCGTATCGCAAATGAGCCAGCGGAATTTAAATTGGGCGGGTACGGGGCGTGTATTATTTAAACTAAGCGCGATCCCGCGGCGAACGTACTGCGCATGCGTCGACTGTCAATGCATCCCAGTGCGCATGCTCCAAATTCTGTCAGTGAACGTCAATGACGTCAAATCCCCATTCATGGACGTTTTACGCAAGCGACGCGTTTTTTTTTTTTCCGACGCGATGACGACGGCTATACTTAACATAGGATACTCCACTAGGGGGCTGCTTTATCTTTACGCCGCGTATCGCTTACGGAAACGCCAGAAAGTCACTGCGTCGCGCCCGAATACGATCGTGAATTGACGATTCCCGCTGATTAACATATTTTTTCAGCGTAAATCAGCGGGAACGCCCCCGGCGCCATTTTTAAATTAAAGTTGCGATGGCGAAATTCAATTACGCCGATAGCATCGGAACTCCAACCCGGCGTTTCTTGTTCTCTGGTTACAGAAAACAGAAACGCCGGCTTAAAGTGACAGTTAGGCTGGAGTATCACTGATACTCCAGCCTAACGCTACCTGAATCTGGCCCATAATTGGCAGACACCACTGCCATCAGAACAACACTGTGGAACCCCTTGTAGTTAAAATAATGGGATCCACTATGGGGTGGTGGCACGATGCGGACGTGCTTGCCGTCAATGGCTCCTCCGCAGTTCGGAAAATTCCATCGCTGGGAGAAGTCCGCTGCCACAGTCTGTCATTCCTGTGGCGTGGTGGGGAACTGTAGATACAAAAAAAAAATCAAACAAACATTCCTAAAAGAACATCACAAAACATTCTTGGATCCTAAAAAAAAAAAGAAGATCATTAATTTGAAGTATTAGTAAAAATGGCAAAAATAATAAGGGATCACTAAAGATAAAGATAAAGATAAAAATAAGGTGAGTGGAGGCCCTAGGTGAGTTTGAGACCTCTAAAAAAAAATTAGAAGGTCATTTATACAATTATAAAATAAAGAGGGGGGGGGGGGGTTGTGCGTGCACTACAATAGAGGACAAAAATATAGGGGGATATAGGGACTTCTATAGACAGCACTACAATAGAGGACAAAAATATGGGGGGATATAGGGACTTCTATAGACAGCACTACAATAGAGGACAAAAATATGGGGGGATATAGGGACTTCTATAGACAGCACTACAATAGAGGACAAAAATATAGGGGGATATAGGGGACTAGGCTAGGTGGGTTTGGAATAAAAAAAAAAAATGCTGGACAGGTTGGCAAAACAAAAGATGCATGTAGGAGCAAATATAAAATGAATACAGCATGCATGGAGATGAAAGTGAACATTCCCAGCAGATCACAAACAAATTAATTAGGGACTGTTTAAACCAAAAAAAAATGAAACAAATACAAAAGCCAAAATAAAACATAGTTTGTGCATTTAAAGGGCACCACTTACCTTAATATAGTCCTCCTGCAGAACATGAATGATGGCAGAACAGGTCTCAGGAATTATGAGGCCCAGAGCCTGGGGGGAGATGCCCGTCGAGAACTTCAAGTCCTGCAGACTTCTCCCTGTTGCCAGGTACCTCAAGGTAGCAACTAGCCGCTGCTCAGCAGTGATGGCTTCCCGCATAACAGTGTCCTGCCTGGTGATATATGGCGACACCGAAGCCAAAAGCTGCTGGAATACGGGGTCAGACATCCGAAGAAAATTCCTGAAATCATCAGGGTTATTTTCTTGGATCTCCCGCAGCAGAGTCATTTGAGAGAACTGGTCCCTTCGAAGAAACCAGTTCTTGGCCCACAAAGTCCTCCTCGCCCTCCTCAAGGACTTGAGCCGGGATGCAGCACACATCCGAACAAGAAGCACAGCACGATCTCGGGGACGAGAACGTACCCGCAACATGGCTAGAAAACGGTCGTCAAATCAGATCGCACTAAAACACCGCTCTGAAGTACAGAAAGGCCTCTGAAGAACGGACCTGCAAAACAGGAACTTGTAGACAAGAACGCACTGCCACTTATCATGAGATAAAACGTCGTTTTTTTTTCATCGCAAAAAGTGATCGTGTATACGCGGCATTATGGCAAGGTCTCGCTTCTGGAGTCCTGCATGAGATAAATAGAAAAAAAAATCAAGTGGTTAGAACCTCCTGTGATTTTTACAGGTGTGGGGATGTATGAAGAGACCTGTCTTCTGCAGCTCTATATGAAATAAAAAGAATACAGGTGGATGACAGAATCTGCTCAAGAAATCATTTGTAGAGATCTTTCTTCTGTACCCAAGATTAACATAGAGGGTAATAGTACCTTTGACAGGTAGCACTCATATGCACAAGTCTTTTGTAGCATTACATGAGATACATAAAACAAGGTGTGTGATAGAGCATGTTCAAGCTTTGACAGGTAGCACCTATATGCAGAGATCTGTCTTTTGGAACCTTACATGTAATAAAAAGAAACCAGGTGGGTGATAAAACCTGCTGGGAACCAACAAAATGGGGGATATTTACGAAAGGCAAAATAGACTTGACATTGCACTGAAAGTGCACTTGGAAGTGCAGTTGCTGTAGAGGTAGATCTGAAATGAGGGGAAGCTCTGCTGATTTTATCATCCAATCATGTGCAAGCTAAAATGCTGTTTTTTATTTTCCTTGCATGTCCCCCTTGGATCTACAGCGATTGCGCTGCCAAGTGCACTTTCAGTGCAATTTCAAGTGCACTTGTAGTGCAAAGTGAATTTGCCTTTTATAAATAACCCCCAATGTAATCATTTCTTTACCAGGGTTCGTCAGAAACTACAGTCTGGTACTAGACTTGGAAAGTTGTGTATAGAAATATTCCACTTTCTCATGTCAATGAAAAAATAAATAAAAATTCTGTGTGGGAGGAAAGAGCACTATGAATGAAAAGGTTTTATTTTTCTTTGTCAAAAGCAGGGAGATCAAATGTCATATATTGTTTCAAAGATGAGGGTTTCTAGAAACGGGCTTAATCATTGTGGTCTATTAAAGCATCCTTGTTTCTCTTTGCATCTTGCACTAGGATCTTTGCATTGTTGAAGAACACTAAGGCCTCGTATACACGATAGGATAGCCAGAGGACAATGGTCTGGTGTGTGGGCCTCATAGTTTATTTAACCTTAGGTTAAAAAAAGCCAACTTGCTTTAAAATTAACCTATGGACTCCTAACCGATAGGTCAAAACCGATCGTTAGTAGGCACGACCATCGGTTAAAAATCCACACATGCTCAGAATCAAGTCGACACATGCTTGGAAGCATTGAACTTCATTTTTTTCAGCACGTCGTTGTGTTTTACGTCACCGCATTCTGATACGATCAGTTTTTTAACTGATGTTGTGTAGGCACATCAGACCATCAGTCAGCTTCATCGGTTAACCTATGACAATGGTCCTTCAGACCATTCTTATCGGATGGACTGATCGTGTGTACGAGGCTTAATGCTGCATACACATGACCATTTTTCATGATGAGAAAAATGCAATTTTCCTGGTGCCTCCATGGCAACATACCTGTGACAAGCTCCGCCTTGGCTCCTCCCTCAGGACTAGTGAATATTATAAAAGAAGTGGTTAGTGCAGCCCCAGCACTCTCCTTTCTTTCCTCATACCTCATGGCAGTGAATTATGGTCGTCTGTCCTTACCTCCTGCATTCGGCAGCTTCCGTCCGGGTTCAAGCCTCTCCCGGACGCGGTCCCTTCTCTTGGGCAGCTAAACGCGCTTATAAGGTAGGGAGTCCCTTCTGTAGGATCTTTTGGGACAAGCAGTTTGTCTCTTAACCAAGAGCATTATCTGCACGATTGTTTAGGCATTTGCTCAGTTTTGGAAACAGAGGTAGCAGCCATTCCTGTGTTTCTTTTTTTGTTTGTTTGTTATTCCAGGTCCCCCCAAACTTTCCTTTACTCTGGTCTCCTCTGATTTGTTTCCCCTCTTTACTTGCCTAGTCCCCTGTAACTTTCCCAGCTCCTTAGGAGCCGCGGTCGCTCAGTGCTAGTATTTTATTTTCTTCCAGCGTCCTGCGTCGTGGTCTACGCACTTGTCGGCGGTGCGCGTCTTCCGCGTTCTCGTCCCGTCAGTCGGCGCATGCGCGGTGGATCTGGAGGCCGCGGCGGCCATTTTTGTTAGAGGCAGAGCGATGCTTTTCGCCCACAGAGCGTCAGGCACAGGACTGATCCCTCTAGTGGCTTCAGGGAGACACCTAAACGCTGCAGGAAGAACTACACGCTCGGAAGATCCAGGGAAACACTCACTTCTCTCCAGGTAAGTAAAAATAAAAAAATAAAATAATATATATATATATATATATATACATATTTTTTGAAAAAGTACAGGGGATATGTGTATTATATGTTTATTTAGGTTTCTTTTGTATACTTAAATGTATAACAAAGAAAAAAAAAAGAAATGAGAAAGAAATATAGGTAAAAATAAAATAAAAAAATACACACATATAAAATAAAATATATTTATTTTCGTGTTTCCGGGAACTTAAAAATATATATATATATGTATAAATAAAATCACACCATTTATTCAGAGGTAAATCCCCAAATTTGGGTCTGGCCACCGGATTCTTCTCTATTCTTTTTTTGGCTGCTACTTCTGCTAAGCCACCCAGCATGAGCCATTCGCCGCCCGTACAAGATCCTACTCTACAGCTGAGGTAAGGACCTACGCCCAGGTAAGCTTACAGATCTTAAAAAAAAAAAAAAGAGTGCACCGAGGCTGTTACCTTTTCAGCCCTGTACGCCAGAAGACGTCTAAGAAGACCTCAAGGCGACATGAGGACTATGGTGATCCTAGTACTGGTAGAGATGGGTCATCCAAGCATGGCGATCATAGTGGCAGGAAATCATCGGCCAAATAAACGCTGTCACTCATGCTCTCCAAAGCCTAGATCTCCGAAATGTCAGTCCCGGGGAGCCACCCCACTTCCGGGCAATCTGATCTGTCAAAATTGCCCAGTGGATAGAAGGCCCGAATGCCTGCGAGTGGTGGACCTACCTAAAAAACGCAGTAAAAAACTCCCTCGCGGAATTGGGCCCCACAATGCCGCCGCAATAACCGGCATCTCCTACTCTAGAGGAAACAGCGGAAGTATCCATTCCCGGGCCCATCTTTAGGTGAAACCTCGCCCGACGCCTGCTTCTTCCTTTAAACATCAGGAAGACAAGGCTATCTCAGGGTCCTCTCTGATGACCTAGATACCTTTTGGTTTTGCCTTTACCATGGTCCTTATATGCAGGCGGTAAAACAAGCGATCGGCTAGATCTAAGTCGTGCTTCCCCCTTTTCCCTCCAGATTTCCTTTTTCCCTCTCATGGGCAAGATCAGGAGTGTGATTGAGGAAGAGTGGAAAAAGACGGAGACAAAATTCTCCATTGTTCGGCTGGAAAAATTTTACCTCCTCAAAGACTGATTCCGCAAGGCAGAAAGGCACTTGATGAAGCCGTGATAAGGTTGGTAAGGATCGTCACATTGCCCATGTAAAACTCGGCTTCACTTAAGGATTCACTAGACAGAAGGATGGATCTCAACCCCCCACCAGATGGTGGGCAACGCTTGCAAACCTGCGAGGGTCCCGACATCAATGTCCAACTCCCTATACGCCTGGACAGATGATATGGAGTTGGCAATTCAACTGGATATCCCAAGGGCGACATCACCAGGGCCTTAGATGAGCTAAAGCTCTCAGCAGATCTTATTGGTGAACCTGAAATTGATATTATTTCAAAGTTCCCCTGGGTCAATGCTCCTCACAGTTATGGCCAAACGGGCCTTGTGACTGGAACCATAGTCAACAGATATTGCCTCAAAACGGAGTTAGTACAAGATACATTCTGACGGGAAAGTCTTGTTTGGGGAGAAATTGGATAAGGATACCTCTCGCATTACTGGGGGGAAATCAGGTCTGTTACCCCAAGACAGACGATCAGGTGCTCCAGGACATTCACACCCAGTTTCTAATACTCCAAGAGTAAAGACTACGGACAGTCCAGACAGAAGAAAGCCTCTAGGCAAAGCTAGAGAAGCACGCAGTCCACGCTCCTCAAGTCCCGTAGACGGAGACTCATTCCTACCCCACAGGATTCTGCTAAATCCTTTTGCCACCGGGTCATCCCAAGCGATCCTTGTGGGGGCCAGACTCAAGCACTTCTCGAGGATCTGGGCACAAAGTGCAGGGATCCGTGGGTAGTCTTCACAGTTAAATATGGTTACTTCTGGACGTCTCTAGACAATCCCCCCTCCAAAGACTTATTTTCTCCAACGAGGGTGTCGAGTTCCCCCCAGAAAATCGAAAGCACTACAGCGATTCCTTCTCTCCTTGCAGGAACAGCAAGCAGTGTTTCCACTATCTCTATCAGTAAGATTTTCTGTTTTTACTCCACCCTGTTTCTACAGTGCCTGCCGCCGAGAATGTGTTTTTAGCACGCCAGCATCGCGCTGAATCTCGGCGACAGGCTGCCGATATCTCGCACTCGCTGGAATAGTAAAAACACATTCCAGCGAGCGCGTCATAGAAGCGACGGGGATCCGACGCGGATTCCCGCCAATTCTACACGTGGGCGGAGTTTGTTATGAATCCTGAAGGAGAAATCCCCGCCGGATTTAAAAAAAAATCCGGCATGGGTTCCCCCTCAGGAGCATAACGGGCCCTTAGGTCTGTTATGGGTTGTAAGGAGACCCCCCCCTACGCCGAAAAAACGGCGTGGGGGTCCCCCACAATCCATAACAGACCCGTATCCAAAGCACGCCGGCCGGCCGGTCAGGAAGGGAGTGGGGGCGAGCGAGCGCCCCCCCCCCTCCTGAGCCGTACCGGGCAGCATGCCCTCAACATGGGGGGGTTAGGTGCTCTGGGGCAGGGGGCGCACTGCGGCCCCCCACCCCAGAGCACCCTGTCCCCATGTTGATGAGGACAGGGCCCCTTCCCGACAACCCTGGCCGTTGGTTGTCGGGGTATGCGGGCGGGAGACTTATCGGAATCTGGAAGCCCCCTTTAATAAGGGGGCCCCCAGATACCAGCCCCCCACCCTAAGTGAATGAGTATGGGGTACATCGTACCCCTACCCATTCACCTGCAAATAAAAAGTGTAAACACAAATAAAACACACAGGGTATTGAAATATTTTATTAGTTGGCCGCCGGGGGGGGGGTGTGTATGATCGCTTTTATAAAAGCGCCCCCCTCCGGCGGGCTTCTGTGGGGGGTGGGTGCCGCCGTCTGGTTCTCTTCCACCGCCGGGGGGCGCTTTGATAAAAGCGCCCACCACCCGGCGGGCTTCTTTCGACGTCTTCGGCGGCGGGGGGGTCTTCTCCCACTCTCCGGGGTCTTCTCCTGCTCTCCGGGGTCTTCTCCGCTCTCCGGGGGTCTTCTCCGCTCTCCGGGGGTCTTCTTCTTCTTCAGGACTCGCCGCCGCTATCTTCGTGTGTTAGCTCAATTACTAGCGGCGGCGGCCCCCTCTTCTGCAACGTCGGCGTCTTCTTCTTCTTCTTCTTCTGCTCTCCAGATGTTGACGCGACGGATCCTTCCGCTGTTATGCCGGGCGCGCGGCTCACAGCGAAATATATAGGCCTGTCTTGTGACGTCGCAGTCCCATCATGCTCCGGTAGGTAGCACGTGGTACATACCGGAGCATGATGGGACTGCGACGTCACAAGACAGGCCTATATATTTCGCTGCGAGCCGCGCGCCCGGCATAACAGCGGAAGGATCCGTCGCGTCAACATCTGGAGAGCAGAAGAAGAAGAAGACGCCGACGTCGCAGAAGAGGGGGCCGCCGCCGCTAGTAATTGAGCTAACACACGAAGATAGCGGCGGCGAGTCCTGAAGAAGAAGAAGACCCCCGGAGAGCGGAGAAGACCCCCGGAGAGCGGAGAAGACCCCCGGAGAGTGGGAGAAGACCCCCGGAGAGCGGGAGAAGACCCCGGAGAGTGGGAGAAGACCCCCCCGCCGCCGAAGACGTCGAAAGAAGCCCGCCGGGTGGTGGGCGCTTTTATCAAAGCGCCCCCCGGCGGCGGAAGAGAACCAGACGGCGGCACCCACCCCCCACAGAAGCGGCCAACTAATAAAATATTTCAATACCCTGTGTGTTTTATTTGTGTTTACACTTTTTATTTGCAGGTGAATGGGTAGGGGTACGATGTACCCCATACTCATTCACTTAGGGTGGGGGGCCGGTATCTGGGGGCCCCCTTATTAAAGGGGGCTTCCAGATTCCGATAAGTCTCCCGCCCGCATACCCCGACAACCAACGGCCAGGGTTGTCGGGAAGGGGCCCTGTCCTCATCAACATGGGGACAGGGTGCTCTGGGGTGGGGGGCCGCAGTGCGCCCCCTGCCCCAGAGCACCTAACCCCCCCCATGTTGAGGGCATGCTGCCCGGTACGGCTCAGGAGGGGGGGGGGCGCTCGCTCGCCCCCACTCCCTTCCTGACCGGCCGGCCGGCGTGCTTTGGATACGGGTCTGTTATGGATTGTGGGGGACCCCCACGCCGTTTTTTCGGCGTAGGGGGGGGTCTCCTTACAACCCATAACAGACCTAAGGGCCCGTTATGCTCCTGAGGGGGAACCCATGCCGGATTTTTTTTTAAATCCGGCGGGGATTTCTCCTTCAGGATTCATAACAAACTCCGCCCACGTGTAGAATTGGCGGGAATCCGTGTCGGATCCCCGTCGCTTCTATGACGGCTTTGTCTCCATCGCGGCAAGCCAGCTCGGCGCTGGCTCTCGCGATGGGGCTCGCAAGTGCTCAATCTCGCCGAGAAAGGGAGCGAGATTGACACAATATCCCAGTCACCTACTGTAGTTCTCAAGAGAAACGGAGGTCGGAGACCCGTGATAGACCTGAAGAGCTAAATCGTCCTAGAAAATTCTAAATGGACTCGCTGCAAACGATTATTCGCTAAATCCAACTGGGGGATTGGATGTTATCAATAGACCTGGGGGATGCTTACCTGTATGTTCCTGTACTCCCTCCTTTCCAGAAATATCGGAGGTTTGCAGTGAGGCAAGTACATCTTCAATTTTTGAGCCTCCCATTCGGCCTCTGCATGTCACCCAAAGTCCTTACAAAGATCATAATTGCCATCATAGTCCCTCTAAGAGACTTAGGGCTCTGAATATACCACTATGGGGGTGACCTTCGTCTCCTGGTGAAGGATCCAGCCCAAATAAATCAAACAGAACGATGCAGTATACTTCCCGCCTCAAAAGGTAACATCCATTATTCGGCAGATGAAGGGAGTCAGTGTGACGTCCTACCGGGGGGGCATTGAGCTGTCTAAGCCTGATAGGCCAGATGTTCTCATGCATAGGCATTTGAGACATTTTAGAGGCTGCGGAATCAGACAGTATCTCTCTCAACCCATACACCTGACCACCCTGGTGCTCAGGAGTCTACATTGGCGGATGAAGAAACACATGCTTATGAAATCACAACCATCAGGATATGTCAACTGGTTCACAACTACTACCGATACCAGTGCAGCAGGTGGGGGCTCACACTAAATCCAGGTCTCAGGGCAAGGAAGATGGTCCTTCCATACAACATGCCTGGTACCAAATATCCTGGAGGGCTGGGCAGCCTTCCTTTTGCATTGCCAGCCCTGGAAATTCGAGATACAGTCAAACCAGTTCATCTCTGAGCGGCCAACAGGGCTGCAGTGTCTTATAGACATCGACAAGAAGGAACGCGCGGCAGGTCCCCGCTGGGAGGACTGGAAACCATAATCCTTTGGGCAGAAAGGAATCTAAAGACCTTAAAGCTGCCTATCTGTCCAGTCATCTCAACTCAAGGGCCAACCACCTATCTCGGGGGTTCGTCGATTCCAAAAAAAAAAAAAGGTTTCTGCCCCCGAAAGTTTTCAACTGGATAGTGGACCAGATGGACCTATTTGCAACAGCATTTAATACTAAGCTTTCAAAGTTCATCTCGAGGCTTCCTCATCCCCAAGTGGAAGAAGTAGATGTGCTTTCTGCAATCCAGTCTATGCCTTCTCTCCAGGCCCTCTCATTCCAAAGCTCCTGTTGAGCCTTATGGTAGAAACCATGATGGTGATAGCAGTCCTACCGCACTGGCCAAGACATCCTTGGTTTTCCACAGTAATGTTCCTGAATACCCAGCCTTTCAGTCAAGGTTGCAATAATACCTTTCTCCTGTCCTAAAGTATGTCATACCCATCCAGATCCCGACAGGTTGGGATTCACATCTGGCAGATGAAAGGGAAAGGTTCCAATCCCTAGGGTGTCCCAACAAAATTATCGCAACTCTGCTCAGGGCAAGAAAGCCATCCACAAACAGTATATATGATAGGGTTACATCGTTGCATAGTTGGTCAGGTTGAGAAGGGACTCAAGTCCATCCAGTTCAACCACAAGCAAGGTGTGGAACACGTTCTAGGCCTTCAAGATTGTCAGAAACTGCGATCCAGATTCTCCATCATCCTCTCAAATTCTGGAATCCTTGCAGGCTTAGGCCTAGGCCTTTCTTAAGTACACCAAAGATGCAAGTAGCGGCAATTTCAGCGGCAACTAGTTAGAATGGGCAGAGGATTCATTAATAATCCAATTTTTTCAAAGCCGTCCACCAACTAAACCTTTTTTAACCAACTAAATCTTTCCACTCGGGACCTTGCTATCATCCTAGAGTCCTTAGCCAATCCACCTCTTGCCTCTTCGGAGTCAGCATCGCTTTGGAATCTAACCATGCAGCTATCCTTCTTCATAGCCATTATTTTTGGCAGACATATTTTCAGAGCTCCTAGCTTAGGAGCGGATTATAATCATATCATATTCTATCCTGACAGTGTGGAACTGTACGGGGATTTAGCCCCGAGGTCACATCATCAAACTTGGGCACTTCCAACATTTTCAGAACAGGACTCAGGTTCTCTTTATGAGCTGGACATTGCCTCCACTTTGAGATGCCATCCGCAGGCTACGGCATCCTTCAGGGATTCTACCAGGTTGTCTATAATTCCCCAAGGTTAAAAACAAAGGCATGAAGGCGTCGGCAAAAACGATTGCCTCGTGGACCGTTAGTCTCGTCCTCAAGGTGTACACGGCAAAGGGACTGCGATCCCCTTTGACAGTCTGGACACACTCCACCAGAGCGGTTTTCGCCTCTAGGGCGGCAAGAGTGAGTGTATCAATTGAAGCCTTTTTGCAGGGCAGCGACATAGTCGTCTCAGCATACTTTTCTGAAAAATTTACAGAGTGGAGCTGCTTTCATCGGTGGAGCGCTGCAGACAGGCGGTAAATTAGGCCTCTGCTTCTTCTTTTAAATGATGATAATAATCTCTTTAAAATAAACCTCTAAACATCATCCCATCCATCTCAGCTAGTTATTTGTCACAGTTATGTTGCCATGGAGGCACCAGGAAAACAGAAAATTGTACCATACTTACCGTAATTGTCTTTTCCTGGTGCCTATCCATGGCAACATACAATCCCACCCTCGGTATTCTATATTACGGAGAATGCTGGGGCTGCACTAACCACTTATTTTATAATATTCACTAGTCCTGAGGGAGGAGCCAAGGCGGAGCTTGTCACAGGTATGTTGCCATGGATAGGCACCAGGAAAAGAAAATTACGGTAAGTATGGTACAATTTTCTGTTTTTTTAATTGGTCGTGAAAAGCGGTTCGTGTGCATGCTCCAAAGCATTTTTCTCATTTTTTTTTAGAGCCTGCTCTATTTTTTCTCTTTGTTTTTCACGTTGAGAAAACGATTGTGTGTACGCTTTAACGAGGGGGAAGAAATGCGCATGCTCAGAAGCAAATTATGAGATGGGGAAATAAGCAAAAGCAGCCCAAAGGGTGGCGTTATTCTAATGGAACTTCCCCTTTAAAGTGCCGTTGTACAAGTTGTACATCACAGCGCTTTGCTCGAGCATTTTTTTTCACGATCGAGTGTATGCATGGCAGGCTTAAGAGAAATCATGACAAATCACAACGAGAAAAACTTTGTTTTTTCCATGACATGAATAACGGTCGTGTACGCAGCATAAGACAATTAGGAAGGCCTAGTTCTTGAGGCATTTCTCTGCTTGCATGAATGTGTTTTCTTAAAGTGGATGTAAACCCATTTTTTTTTAAATTAAGGCTTGCACTTTGTACATTATAGGATTTCATGTCATCTGTGCTCAGTCTTGCCACAAAGAGTTAATCCAGCTCTGAGCAATCCTCTTATCTTTTTTCAGTAAGATGAAAAATGACACACAGAGAAATAGGGGCCAGTTCTTCACCCTTGCTGTGAGTGACAGGTGATTTACATATCTCATACACAAGCCTGAGAGAGGCATTCTGTGTACTTCAGATCCCCTCCTCCTTTCTTCTCCAGTTCCCCCAGAATTGGCTGCTCCACACCTCAGCATGATTGGCCATGCTGAAGTCATGGTAAGGATACATGCAGGAGGCATGTATATCCTTATAGATAACCACAATGGCAGTAGTTTAGAAAGGACGAGCGTGTTTACATCCACTTTAAGTTATAATTTTCACAGAAAAAGGGAACACTATCACAAATTAGATCTGAGTGATTACCCTCAAAGAGGCAGCTATTCCCTGAAGTGCAATCACTGAATTTCAAGAAAGGGCTCAGTGTGCTAGTTCAGATTCATTAGATCATTGACTTACCTGCTCGGCTTTGGTTAACCAGCAAATGATCACTAGCTAAACTCTCAACTTATGTTTGGTACTTTTGCAATGTATATGCTCCGCTCTTACTAGTATACCAACTATCACCTTGCTCAGATTTGCTGTCATGTCCAATCTCATAGTGTCGGTCAACCTGCTGGCCATGGATTGCCATTGTGGGGCTACAGGCCTCCTGCCCCGGTTCTATATGCCACTGTACCAATGTATGTGCATACTAAAGACCTCAAAGAGGTTTCCTGCACAAGGTCTTATCTTAATTAAATATTTCCATCTGAGGTTAACGTGTGTCTGTATCCAAGAGAAAATATCTACCTGTATAATACTGCTGTTTACCAGTGGTTAAGTGTGGTAAAATCTCAAACAATGTTATCAGCAATCACCAGTTCTCTTTTGTGAACTATATAATTCACCCCACCACCGCCCCTTTAATGATCTGATGTAGTGAGCGAGCATATATTATGCCATTACAGAAATGTTGGTGGGATAGGGTAAAACCAATCCAGGGATATTGATCTTTAAAGAGGAACTGCAGTCTGCATTACATCATTTCTAATAAAAACATCTTCCCTCCAACCACTTTGCATATTATTTTATATATACTGTGATTCTGTACTTGCCAAAAATGCTGCAGAAGTCTCCCTCCACTAAGTCTGGCTGTATCCATTTTAACTGTGGGCAGCTGAAGCTACTGCCTGTTCAATTCCTGGATTTACACAGACGCACACCTCCAGCTCTGCAGTTCTCCTTGGCCCTCTTATGACTCACCCCCTCCCTTCCTGGCAAACTTTTACAAGAGTTAGAGAGAGAACTGTGCATGAGGTCATTAGCTTAGGCTTATAAGAGGACAAGAAAAAGGAAGTGGGCTGTATAAGGTATTTACTGGCAGAAAAAAAAATGTTTTACTATCCAAAGTTAAAACAACAAGGGCAGAAGATTTAATAGATGGAAAGATGAAAAAATGACTGACGGTCCGCTTTACGCTAGTAAAAGTAAATGCATGACCATTCATCTAGGCATTGGGGATAACATGACCTCTGGTATAATATTTAGAAGCTCAGTCTTAGAATCCATAGGTAAACTAATATTACCAATGTCAGTAACCACTTCCCGACAGCCTGCCGTACATATATTGTGGCAAGGCGGCTCTATTACGCAAAATCACGTACGTGATTGTGCTAATAACCACTAGGGGCCGTGCGTGTGCCGCCAGAGACTCGATCGCATTCTGATTGGCCACATGGGGAGCCTGTCACCCACGAGCGCTCCTTGCAGAGACAGAACAGCGGTCTGCCGATTTATACAAGCAGACCGCCATGCTGTCAGGCATTGACACTCTGATCTAGTGTTCCTGCTAATCCGGGATGTGGATCAAAGTGTCCATGCAGTGAGCCCATATACCCACACAGTTAGAAGCACACTGAGGGAACACAGTTAACCCTTTGATTGCCCCCTGATGTTCACCCCTTACCTGCCAGTGTCATATATACAGTGTCAATGCATATGTTTAGCACTGATCACTGTAATAATCTGTCTGACGCAATGTCGCAGTCCTGCTAAAAATTGCTGATAACCGACATTAAAGCGGATGGTTCACCCAAAAAAAAAATTAAAAGCCAGCAGCAACAAATACTGCAGCTGCTGACTTTTAATATTAGGACACTTACCTGTCCTGGAGTCCAGCGGCGTCCGCAGCAGAGGACGAGCGATCGCTCGTCTCCCTGCTGCTCCCCCCTCCATCCACGGTGAGGGAACCAGGAAGTGAAGCGCTCCGGCTTCACTGCCCGGTTCCCTACGGCGCATGCGCGAGTCGCGCTGCGCGAGTCGCGCTGCGCCCGGCGATTGGCTCCCGCTGTGTGCTGGGAGCCGAGAGTTCCCAGCACACAACGGGAAAAGCCCGTCTTTTGCCCGAGACTGCGGGCCGGAAGTGGGTGCAGATACCTGTCTTTAGACAGGTATCTGCACCCCCCTCCCCCCTGAAAGGTGTCAAATGTGACGCCGGAGGGGGGGGAGGGTTCCGATCAGCGGATCTTCACTTTAGGGTGGAGATCCGCTTTAAGTAAAGAAAAGGTGCCATAAATATATCCCCTATTTTGTAGACGCTATGGCCCAGATTCAGGTACATCTGCGCATTATTGGACCGGCGTAGCGCACCGCCTTTACGTTAGACTTGCGCAATGTAGCCGCGTAATCACCCTATTCTCGTAGCTT
This sequence comes from Rana kukunoris, assembly GCA_029574335.1. Lineage (NCBI taxonomy): Eukaryota > Metazoa > Chordata > Amphibia > Anura > Ranidae > Rana > Rana kukunoris. Next base: position 175,449,840 of record CM056050.1, on the reverse strand, counting down.
TTGCGCCAAAAATTGCGCATGCGTAACGTTATTTCAGAGGCGTAAGGCGGAGTAATACAAATTGGGAAGGACGTGGGCGGGTTACATTGAAATGAGCCGTGACCCCATGCAAATGAAGGGCCGGCCGGCTCGCGCATGTGCGCTTGAAGGAGACCATGGTCAGCTCCGCTGTGCGCATGCTCACAACTCGGGAGCGGCACAATCAGTGAAATTGGAAATGGACTAAGGACTACGCAGACAGCATAAATAGACAGACGCAAACGCACTTGCATTGCAAAAGTACATCCCTTTGTCCCTTCCCATTTAACCAAGTGCTTTTGTCCTGTTGTTCGTTGCGTTGTGTTTTGTATTTCTCAGATTAGTGTTCTGTGTGATCAAGTGTTTGTTAGTAGATCTTTGAAAGTGTTTTTTGATAAGTGTTTGAGAGACTGTTTGTTTGATATATTTCTGTTCGTTTGTTTTCTTGCTGAATTTTTGCTGTTTGTTTTTGTGACTGTTTTTTGCTGAGTGCTTGTGTGATTTTTTGGGTGTTAGTTTTCTCTTTGTGTGTGTTCTTGCTTGATTGGTTGTGCTTGTTTTTGTGACTGATTTTTGTTGACTGGGAGTGAGTTTTTGCAGTATGACAGAGAGAAAGCGAAAACTAAATTTTACTTTGGGGGAAAAAAGAATTCTTGCCCGGGCCATTAGCGATTATGGGCGTTTCCTCCACGGCCCGGACAGTGCCAACACCACCCCGGCCAGGAGGAGGGAGATTTTCGACCTCATCACTGAGCAGGTCAATTCTGCGGGGGAGGGGGAGACACGGACCCGGTCTGGGATTGACAAAAAGATTAATGACCTCCGGTGTCTGGTCAAACAGAAGCTGTCCAAAATGCTTGCCCATGCCAGGGGCACAGGAGGGGGCCCACCATGCCGTATTAGGCTGACAGCGGAGGAGCGTGCGGTGGCCCTGACCTTTCATCGGCATGAAGTGGAGGGCCTGCCCGGCTTTGACTCAAGTCCGGAGCCCGTGGTGCCAGGTAAGTTTTTTTTTTATATCAGGTGTGTAGCATGTGTGGGGGAGGGGGTGAAAGGGAATATGTGGCAAGTGTGTGGATCCTCCAACCTGTGAATGTTTTGTGTCATCCACAGATGTGCAGGAGGGTGCAGGGACATCTGGCCTGACCGCACCATCCCCAGGACAGCAGCCTAATGAGGCCCCCCCGACAAGGCCGGAGTCCGCGGAGGAGGTTGAAGAGGAGGAGGTTGAGGAGGAGGAGTTTCATGAGGAGGAGGAGTCCATGTCAGGCACTGGACTTGTGGTTTTTGAGGACTCTTCCCCTCTGGCTGGCAGCAGGCAGCCCTCCCTAAGGGGGAGCCCCCCCCCTCCTCCCCCAACATGGCTCCCCTCCCAAGGGCCTCCCCTTCTCCCCGGGCCACAAGCATCAGCTGGAGGCAGGAAGTCGTCCCAGAAGACCAGGGGGGTGGCCGATCTCCTGCCCGCCACTCTGAGAAGGGACCAGTTCCTCCAGACCCGCCATCTGGGACAGGTCAGCCCGACATTGGTGCGGATGGAGGAGAGCCTGTCCTCCATCAAGGATACGCTGGGAAACCTGGACTCCCACTCCCGGGCTTTCACAAACTGCCTAAACGAACTGCAGACGACATCAGAAGGTGTTGGGCAGGATGTGAGGGCCCTTACCCAGGCTATCCAGGCCAACCAGGCAACACTTGGTGCTGCCCTGGACAGAATAGCCGTGGCCTTGGAGGGCAGGCCGCCAGGTGGGCAGAGATCAGGGGCTGCTCCTCCTTCCCCGGTTTTCCCCCTCCCCATGAGTCTCCCCTGAGGAGCCGGGACCGTGGCCGAGGGCGCCCCAGGCGTGGCTCACGTCAAGGGCAATAATTTTTTTTCCCTGATTTTGCTGGTCATTTTTTTTTTGGGGTTGTGAATGCTGTTTGAATGTGGGGGTGACATTCCTGCCAGAAAAGGGCTGTCACCCTCAATTTAGGTGGAGTAGGGTTCCCCAGGACCAGGGAGAAGTGATCCCCAGGTCCGTGTGAATGGTGTATGAATGTACAGTGACATAATTGGAGCCTTGGCGTGGCGTTGCTGCTCACAAGTCCTGCATGGTGGACTGGTGCCAATCCAATTTGATGTGGATGTGGGGTGTGTGTGCTAGGGACCACAGTGGTGTGCATGCATGCATTCTCATTGTGCCATGATTAATGTGTGTGTTTAACGTGCAAAGATGCCCAATGTGAGCTGTCTCCTGGCTGCTCTTCCCTCAGAAGACGGGGTATCCTCGGTTAGGGGGGGATTGTCTGGTTCAGGGGTCAGGTCATCACGTAGGTCAATCTGCAGGCCCTTTCTTACTGCGAAGTTGTGCAGCATGCAACATGCACCGATGATCTGGCACACAAAGTTTGGGGAATACAAGAGGGTACCCCCAGACTTATCCAGGCATCGGAAACGTGACTTCAGGAGGCCAAAGGTGCGCTCCACCACTGCACGTGTTTGGGCATGTGCTTGATTGTATCTTTCCTCTCCTGGGGTTTGGGGGTTCCGGATAGGAGTCATGAGATGGGGTCCCAGTGGATATGCAGAGTCACCTGTAAGGGAAAAGACAGGAGGATGTTAGTCATGCATATGCCCCTTGTGATGTGTGCATCATGGGGGGGTACAGTCATGCCTGCCACCCATGTCACTCACCAACCAGCCAGGTGTCCCCATACAGGTTCTGATCGAATTCCATTCGGATGTGGCATTGATTGTATATGTAGCTGTCATGGCTGGACCCTGGGTGTTTGGCACGGACGTGCCATATGAGGCCTTGGGCATCGACTATCACCTGTACGTTGATGGAATGCCAATGCTTCCGATTGCGGTACATGTGCTCTGTCTCCTGGGGGGGGCTGGAGTGCCACATGTGTGCAATCAATGGCCCCCACGGTGCGTGGGAATCTGGCAATTCTGTAGAAATCTGTCATTGCCTTTAGCCGCAGGTCCTCAGTGCTGGGTTTGATGATTTGGTTGGCCATGCGTCTGAGGATTGCAGGGACAACCTGGTGCACACATCTGCTCATGGAGGATTGTGACATCCCAGCCACCACTCCACTTGTACGCTGAAAAGAGCCACTGGCAAGGAAATGGAGTGTTGCCATGACCTTGACCAGTGGCTGCACTGCATGTGAGCGTTGTTTTGGGCTGGTGATGTCCTCCTGCAGGGTTGTGGTTAATTCCAGGATGGCATGAGGGGTGAATCTGAAGATGCGATACACCTCAGAATCACTCATGCCAAACAGGTCTATGCGGGTGCGGTATATCCTCTCCCGTGCCATCCTCCGTGCCCTCCTCCTTCTTTGCTTATCTAAAGTCAGTAGTATAGCTATGCGCGACGATGCCCCTGGCATGTTGGCATACAGATTGTTGTGCAGCACGTGTGACTGCTGAGCTCCTCACTAACAGTGTTGCTTTATCTAACAAGTAGACTTTTTTTCTCTTTTTAGACCAGCTTTTATATGGTCTAATTTTAGACAGGACATTTTGCTGTTGCGCACACTGCGTAGCCTGCGCTGCCCCAACGTTCTTTTGTGGATCCCCGTAAGTCCCTCATTAGCATATTTGACTAGCAAATCAATGGTCTGTCTAGCGCAGTTTTGCGCGGACGGATGCGCCTGTCTAACGAAATTACGCTGGACAAAAAAAAGTAGATTTCTTGCGTATCTCGCTTTGGGGATGCCGTGCATCGAAACGCACGCGCACATTTAGACTTACGCACGCGCATCTCCTGTTACGCAGGCGTAATCGCTCTGTGAATCTGGGCCTATAACTTTTGCGCAAATCAATCAATATACACATATTGGGACTTTTTTTTTTTTCCAAAAATATGTAGCAGAATACATTTTAACCTTAATTGATGAAGAAATTAGATTTTTGATTTTTTTTTTGTTTATGTTTTATAGCAGAAAGTAAAAAAAATATACTGGTATATATATTTTTTTAATTGCCATCATTTTTTTGCACAAAAAATATAAACCGCAGAGGTGATCAAATACCGCCAAAAGAAAGTTCTATCTGTGGGAAAAAAGGGACATCAATTGTATTTGGGTACAGTGTCACACGATTGCGCAATTGTCAGTTAACAACGCAGTGCCGTATCGCAAAAAATGGCCTAGTAGTCAATAAGGAGGCAAAACCTTCTGGGGCTGAAGTGGTTAATTATATCAAATATAGAGGTCCAATATTGAAATAGATTTGGGTATCTCCAAAGCATGTGTATCAGCATACCCACATTGCTCATACACTTGGGACAATTAGGAAACGGTGCACATGGCCCCAAAAATGTAACTTCTGTGGGGTATAATAAACTTTATATACTATAAACAATTAAGTACGTTTTATTTTTAGATGGAGATATGTAAACTAAGGGAATTACCTTAAGAGCGTCTGTGCACTGCTCCTCATACAAAGGGCCCAGATCCTGTTTCCAGCTCTTATCACACCTCAAATGTGCACTATTAGCAGTCATAAGAGTGAAATAAAGATTCTCAATGAGACCCTTCTTTGTCAGAGTTGCTGATGTAACCATCGTTAGTACTCGGGATGGAATACACTTTAAGGGAACAGTGTGAGATTGCGCAAATATTAACAAAATGATTGTTTAGATAAACAAAATTGCTCTAATATAGACTGGAAAGAAAGTAAAATATCATTATCAAAATAACTGATAAATGAAGAGAATGTCAGCCTGCTTCCAGCTTCCAAATCCCTCCAGTTTGGACAGTTTTGGAAAATTCTAATTATTCCATATCGGGGCATATTGAGTTTATTCGGAATGTTTAATGATCGCTTGGATGGTCAGCCAAAGGTTTGTGAATAAGAACAAGAATAGGAAATTGCCTCCATATATGAAAATGACAAGTTTCCAATAAAGATATAGGACAATGTGAAAGATGGGCAATAAGCAATCTTTGAATTTTAGCAATGTTGTCTACCAATCAGTAAAATCAGAGAGTGGAAACTGGAGAGTTAGAAACTCCTATGCTATGGTATTATAATATAAATTCTGCAGGTAGAAGACACACAAAATAGTCAAGCTCCTTCCAATTCTTTGTACCGTGTTTCCCCAAAAATAAGACCTAGCGTTATTTTCCAGGAGGGCTGCAATATAAGCCCTACCCCGAAAATAAGCCCTATTTTAAAATGCTTGAAAAATCCTATAATCCACTCTATTACAGTAGTATATAATGTACAGTGTGTGTGTAATTGCAGGGAAGAAATTTTTGGTGGGTCACAGAAGCGCAGAGATGCACTATAACGAAGATATTTGACACAATTATGTTACAGAAACACACACATTGTACATTATATAATACTGCAATGGAGTGGATTATAGGTTTTTACAAGTTTTTTAACTTGGTTCACACTGGGTATTCTTGTCAGGCAGGGAGAGAGAGGAGGAGAGAAGACAGCACATTACATGGTAAGACCTACCCCGAAAATATGCCGTACTGTGTCTTTTGTTGTCAAAATTAATATAAGACCTGGGCTTATTTTCGGGGAAACACTTTACTAGACAATAAGTGAAGGAATCTCTATTCAATACAGCGTCTGATGGCAGTAAAACTTGACAGAAGTTCTAATCCTTCCCCACTCAATTCAAAGTTAAAAAATGGCTATAGATTCACTTTAACCTTGAATTGGGTTGCTTTGCTTAAAGTACATGTAAACCTAATCATTAAAATCTCTTTTAAGCTTAAACATGTTCATGTATTTTCAAACATAATACCTACTGATCCTGCTAGGAAGGTGCTTGTTTAAGCGCATCCTGTTATAGGATGACAACTCTTTACTATCCCAATTGTCCACTGTCACCCAGTCACAGGGCTATACTGTATGTGGCCATTTCAACACACATTAGGCAGACATGGTCCACTGTTGTCACCCTCAGGAAACCCACTCTGAGATATATCATGCAATCATCATTGGAGTGCATGTATGTAGATATTAAAAGGGTTGTAAAGGTATTTTTTCCCCTAAAAAGCTCCCTTTATCTTGGTGCAGTCCTCCTTCACTTACCTCATCCTTCCATTTTGCTTTTAAATGTCCTTATTTCTTCTGAGAAATCCTCACTTCCTGTCAGGGGAGGGCTGGCAGGGTGGAAATCTCCCCCCGGGCTGGTGACACTATGCACAGCCACCAGCCGCCACTACCAAATGCTTTTTTTACACAGCAGGAATATGCCTGCAGGAGCTCTGTTAACACAGGTCATGGCCGCTGCTCACCTCCCACTGTGCAGACGTGCCTGTGTCAGCTCCGAGGTAGTTGGCTGCAGAGCTGAGCTATGTCTCATCTCACACATAGCTCAGCCTCAGCGCACACCAGCGCTGACATCCCCTTCTCTCTCTGCACAGACACGAGGAGAGATAGAGCTCATCTGCTGCCCCTCCTTCTGAGTCTGCCCTGCCCACACTCCCCGGGCATGTGTGGGCACTGGACAGGAAGTTTGAACCCAAAAAAGCATCAGACAGCCTGCCTGCACCTCAGCCTCCATCCTGGTAAGCTCACCCTTTCTAGTCTGTCCTGCCTCCCAGTGTATAAAAAGGGGTGCTCTGTGGACTTTGTTAAAGGAAAGGGGGGGCAGGCTTTGGTGAGAAGAGACCCTCTTAATACAATAGTCCACAGCATGCACCCTTAAATCAAGTTTCCCAGAACACCCCTTACATCAGATCTGATGTATATGGGGTCTGTGAGGACTCTGATGTAAGGGGAGGCTCTGTGCGGACTCTGATGTAAGGGGGAGGCTCTGTGCGGACTCTGATGTAAGGGGGAGACTCTGTGTGGAATTTGATGTAAGGGGGGGCTCTGTGCGGACTCTGATGTAAGGGGGGGCTCTGTGCGGACTCTGATGTAAGGGGGGGCTCTGTGCAGACTCTGATGTAAGGGGGGCCTCTGTGTGGACTCTGATGTAAGGGGGGCCTCTGTGTGGACTCTAATGTAAGGGGGGGCCTCTGTATGGACTCTGATGCAAGGGGGGCTCTGTGTTGACTCTGATGTAGTGGGGGCCTCTGTGCAGACTCTGATGTAAGGGGGGCCTCTGTGCGGACTCTGATGTAAGGGGGGCCTCTGTGCGGACTCTGATGTAAGGGGAGGCTCTGTGCGCACTCTTGTGATCATGAAAAATCTAAGACTGTTTTCCTCGATCCATCACTTTTCCATGCTCTATATGCTACTTGACTGGACTTGCCCCCCAGGCCTAAGGCTGCCAGCCCTAAAAGCAAACTACAGCAAAAAAAAAAAGGCTTTTTGTATTGCAAGGATGGAGAGGTTGTAGGAAGCAAAACTCCCCTTTGAAAGCAAAGGTCCACTTTAATTTGCTAAAGCACTGTTAATCATAAAAGGCTGAGTTTTTTAAAATATCATACCAGTTATAACCTCTTTCAGCTCCTCATCATTTGCTGCATATCAGTATCAGTGCTAATTTCCTGTAGTCTCTTTGCAGCCACTTAAAGGGGTTGTATCCTTTGATGTTGCTTTTAAAGCGGAGGTTCCCCCAAATAACATTTATATCATACCAACTTCTTTATACTTCTAACATGTACCGTCCGCATTTTTTTTTTTTTTTAGGCTGTACAGACCTTGTAATCTACATTTGCAATACGGCTTCCGGGTACTTCTCCCTGTGGGAGGAACTTTTTCTGAAAGGACGTCAATCACCTGGGCGACTTCCCAGATGACATGCCTCCTTTGCATAGAAATGCCTACTCCTGCGGGGAGAAGTACCCAGAAGCCATATTGCAAATGTAGATTACAAGGTCTGTACAGCCTAAAAAATTGCGGACAGTACATGTTAGAAGTATAAAGAAGTTGGTCTGATATAAATGTTATTTGGGTGAACCTCCGCTTTAAATGTCCTTATTTCTTCTGAGAAATCCTCACTTTAACTACACACAGTAATGCAAGGCTATCTCCCTGGTGTGGAGAAAGCCTCTTGAGGTGGGAGGGGGCGAGGAAGCAAATCAGGACACTCTCTACTTTGCAGACAAAGTGGGTGTGGGTGTCCTGACACTCCTGCTCGCCCCCTCATCCCTCAAGAGGCTTTCTCCACACCAGGGAGAAAGCCTCGCATTACTGTGTGTAGTTACAGACAGAAGAACAGGAAGTGAGGATGTCTCATAAGAAATAAGGACATTTAAAAGCAAAATCAAAGGATGAGGTAAATGAAGGAGGACTGCACTAAGATAAAGGAAGCTATTTAGGGGACAACAATTTACCTTTACAACCCCTTTAAGTGGCTGCAAAGAGACTACAGGAAATTAGCAACACTGATATGCAGCAAAGGATGAGAAGCTGAAAAAGGTTATAACTGGCATGATATTTAAAAAAACTCAGCCTTTTATGATTGGTTTATTTATTTATTTATTAAAATGCTTATTGGGAGCACAGTCATTACCCGAAGGCCTCGATGCTCTCTGATTAACAGTGCTTTAGCAAATTAAAGTGGACCTTTGCTTTCAAAGGGTAGTTTTGCTTCCTACAATACATCCTTGCAATACAAATGTACTGCTACCCCGAAGGAGCCGCTGGATTGTTTTGGAATCGGCAAATTAAGTTACCCCAGCTTGGTCTAGGGATGCACCAGAAGAACTAAGTAGTAAACGGAGGTCCACACAGTCAATAAAGATTTTCTCAATGCTTTAATTCCAGGCCAACATTAGCCAACATCAACTTTGGTGAAGGAAGAATAGGTTGATGAGGGAAGAGAAACTTTCGATGTCAGGCCTGGATATACACAAGGCAGATCAGCACTTAGTAGCACAAATATTCACACGTCGCTACTCCTATGAGACTGAGTGGGTAAGTTGCCCCCGGACAGGTGTCTGTCACACAGACCTGGCAGCCGAGGCGCCGCCTCAAATTTTGGCTGGGAGGAACAGGTCTCTCTCACAGGCCCGGCTCTAGGCCTCTGCCACCGGTCAGTTAGTTTGGATAGACTAAATGTGCGAACAGAGCAAATCCTCCCAGTAATTTCTCAGCATGTCAACGGGTGACAGCAAAGCGTACCTGCCAGCAATCCGGTCACCGAATCCCCGTCTGGGATTCTCTTAAGCTTCGAGAACCCAGTAAGTCACTGAGGTCCCTTGATTCTCATCTCTGGCTGAGACTCAGGAAGGCCCAGGAATCTGGCCAAGAAGAAGAACCCCAAAGACCAGACCTAGGTCCCAGATATACCCCTCCCCAGCATGTCCAGCGAAGAAAAACCCTCTCCAATTGGCTGCTGAAGAAGACTCCATCCACCAGAAGTCCTGCTGGCTCCCATTGCCGGCCAAGGATGAAATGGAATCCCCAGAATGTAGTCCGAGCCAGTGGACCCTTCCAGAATGACATAGGTCAACAACCTAAACAAATCACAACTAGGAGCAACTTAACTCTCCTAGTCCAGCTAGTTTTAACGCAGCACCCATGCAAAAAGCAAGGGGGTGCTGCACAAAAAGCCTTTTTTGTTGTTGCTATAGTTTACTTTTTGTGCTATGGCCCACTCCTTGCCATTCTAGCTAGCAGCAGGGACTTGTAGCTGCATCATTGGGGGGGGGGGAGGGGGGTCAGTAACAACCTGTAAAGGGCAGCCAGACTCCTAATAGGAACATGATGGTACACGACCCGGGCTGCGACAGCTGAGAAGTGAATAGCAGTAGGACAACACTGGATCAGGTGTGTATGGGAATTGAGGATAACCCTGCACAACAGGTAACAGTAGAGGGAAAAAAGCTAGAGGATTGGGGGTATAGGAGTGATGTTACTCTAAATGTCTTTCAGTTTGTGGTAACATATTAGATCACTCATGATCCCATCAAGTGAATACCGGCCAGAGTGCTATCTAACAGGTAGAGATTGTCTGGAAGCAGGGGAATTTAGAGCCAATACTAAATATCCCGCCTTAGTGTTGAATAACAAAATCTGGTGTAAAGCTAAACAACATTTCAATTATCTGAGTTTCACCACTTTCACTAATTTCTTCAATACATAGTTATTTTATGCCTCAAATTTCAAATGCCTTGTCCTTCACTTGTAGAATCAGATGGTCAGAGGACATAGGACATATCTCAGAGTGAGGAATGGTCCACTATACTTGACAACACTACTGTCCACCCAGAGAGCTTTGTTCAACTGATGCCCTGTTAGCGATTATTCAACCTAGTTGCTCAGCTTCAAAGGGTGGCCGCCGGCTCCAAACACTGGGGAATTCTTTTTGGAACCAGCTCCCTCATCAGCTACTCCACCTTGATGGCCTTCTGTAAAGGTTTAAAAACACTGGGCCAGATTCAGATACAATTACATTGGCGCAGAGTATCAGAGATACACTACGCTGCCGTATTTTACCAGGCTGTACGACAAATCCTGGTAGATTTTGTCCCTTACGGTACAGCGGCGTAGTGTATTTCTTGCCGCGTAATCGATACGTCATTCGTTGTTTGAGTAGCGTCGTTTACGGACGTTCCTATTCCCGGACATTTTACGTTAAAAATAAAAAAAGACGTCGGAAAACATTGATATTCGACGCGGGAACGACGGCCATACTTAACATGGGCTGTCTAATATTAGACCAGCAAAAAGCTGGTATAGTTTTACGCAGCAAAAAGATGACTGAAGATGCCGTAAGAGATTGCGATAGACGATCGTAATTTCGTGGATAGTCGGCAAAAGCTCATTTGCATACCCCGACGCGGAAAACAACGGGAACTCCACCCAGCGGCCGCAATTTTATTGCAGCGTAGATCCGAAGGCGTACGAACACGTAAAGTCGGATTGAAGCCCGCAGCCGTAATTTCATGGTTTGAGGTTTCAGAGTAGTGAAAAAACGCGCGTAATTCGAAAGTACTCCAGTCTAACGCGAGATAGACAGGAGTAATCGCTCTGTGAATCTGGCCCACTGCTTTTTTCACGAGCCTACGGATAGAGACGTGGCCATCCAAGCTCTTAGCAGGACGCTGCCTTAATCGCAGGCTGCGGTTCATGGTCAGGGAGTAGGTATAGGTTCCTTGTGTCCTGCCCCTCCCCTCTTTTTATATTTCTGTTTACTTCTTGCTTGTTCACCTCTTTCACTTAGATGTCCTAGTCTCTTCTCTTAGCTCCTGGGAATTGGATACCCCCAGCTTGTTGGTAAACGCTTAGACGCGAGTTTTACAACTCGCATTCGGCGCTCTATAAGCATTTATTCCAATCCGATCCAATCCAACATACCCAATGTTTCTCTGTCACCGGTCCAGAAGCTTACTCAGCTCTTCATGCTACACCGCACTTACCGTACTCCTCAAAAATGACATACTTGGCACAGACAGGACTCTCACCTATGCCCTAGATGTGAAGTAGACAATGGCACTCTTATTCACATGCTATGCTAAAATTTATAAGATACTGGACAAAAGTAATTTGATCTATTAATAGTAAATGGACTCTTCCTTTAGATCCTAAGCTATATATCTATGGGGAGTACACTGTTCTTAGTCCAGATTGGCTGGATGAAGAACTGTGTACCCCCCCCCCCCCCCATACATATATAGCTATTAGAGTCCTATTTTGTCGCTTGGAAACGTATAGCCCAAAACATGTCTCTCTACTACACACCACTCTCACAAAGAGTGGGTCACCACTGTCAACAATGCTCCAATAAGGGAGAGATTGGTAAACAAAATGTACACATATATGTGATAATTGGCTTAGTACTCCTGGTCCCTTTTGACGAATCAAAGATACAGTTCAGATGTGAAAGAGTGTCCTCTGGAATGGTGTAAATCAGTTACTAGAAAAGTAGTAATATATGGTTCGGAACACTACTCCTATATGGACCTCCCAATTTATTATTATTACATTTGCTACAATTATATAGTTACTATACATTGAAAGACAGAGGCTGGTTGTTAGTTTTCTTCTTTTATTGCTCTGTAGTTTTAAACAGAGTGTTTACTAGATATGTGCGTTCCCGTTCGTAACAAATGGATTTTCATACAAATTTGTTAGTATTCGTACATTCGTATCAATTCGAACATCCGAATAGCTGAAAGATCCAAAATACGAAAATTACGGAATTACGAATAAGCAAAATAACGAACAAACGAAAATACGAAAGTACGAATGGACAATCTTACTAATATACGAAACACCGAAAAAGCAAAAGAACGAAAATTACATCTATAACGAACGATTTGCATTCCGCATTTTAAATCCTTTGTCTGTTAGTATTTTCATTCGTATGTTCGTATTTTCATTTGTGTGTTTTGTAAATCTGTTTCTTTGTCTGTTCGTAAATTTGTGTACTTGTAAGTTGTAACGTTCTTTCGAATGGGCAGTGTAGTTAGTAAGTGATGTATCTTACTAAATATCTTAGCCAATCATCGTATCTCATTTGTGCTGAGTCACCTTGTTGGCAAAAAGTCCGGCCGTGTGTACGGGGCTTAAGAGAAAGCATATCTTAATATGGATTAGTATGTTGCTATGTATTTACGAAAGTACAAAATTACGAATCCATTAAACGAAAATGATTATCTAACAAAATTACAAATTTCAAATCAACGAACATAAAGTAGACAGAATTACGAATCATTCAGTATAAACGAAAATAAAACTGTTACGAAAATACGAACGGATCCGCATAGGAAAACTTGCGTCTTACAAAATACGAACGGGTCCGAATAGGAAAACTTGAATCTTACGAAATTACGAATCTTTACGAATCTACTGAACGAGACAAAACGGAACAAAAAAATACGAAAATTTTTGTTGTGCACATGTCTAGTGTTTACTTTTTGTTTTACATTTTTTTTTTACAAATTTGCTTGTTTGTTTTCCTCTCACCCCTTTTATCTCTATTTATGGGGAACAGAGAAAAGGATGTGGCCTACATACATGCCACATTTACACCTTTGGCGATGCATATTACATGTCCTTTTTTTTTTCTTATGTGAAACAAGAAAACTGTCAACAAGTCATGAACCCTGTGTAATGATCATTGGTCCTATATAACGCTGTATTTCAGATACATACTTATTTCATGGTGTTATAATGTACCTATAATATATAACATTTACCACTTTGAAGTTAAACACATGTATAAGTCCTTAATTTTGTATTGTTTTCTTTTTTTGTATGAACATTTCGATAAAAAAAAATACCTGATTTTTAAAAAGGAAAAGGGGAGCTGTGATTGAATATGTTTTGGATTCTTTTCATACTATTTTGACAAGCTTGAGAATTTGTTATTGTGAAGCAGATTTCAGTTTTAGAATACGCTATTTAAAAAGGGTTGTTATTATGTAGCGTGTGAGCATTATTTAGCATTTATCCTGTCCGATATTTGCAATCTCAAAATGTACACTCTACTCCCAGCTTAGTTTTCCTATAACTAGGACAGCTAATAACCACTCTAAAGGCCTATCTAATTTATGTTTCAGAGAATTATCATGGTATATGTCTATCAGAGAGTGTTAAATGGAGTGCAGAGAGCCGTTAAATACAGATAATTGGTAATTTGTTTGAAACTGTTGATTTAAAAATTATTTAACAGCTTAAATCTCTGCGATGAACTCGATTGGATTTAGAATTAAGACACAACAAAGGCTAGTCCAGGGTACAGAGGAACAGATTAATACATGTGGAAGCCTGGGTACTTCTCTATATCATGACATTTCCATCGCTTTTTATTAAAACCTTCCATACGTTTTATTGAACTTGTATAATGTGGATGATGCATACAGACAGAGAGAATTTAGAACTGAGACATTGCATACAATATCCATTCCAAGGTCCTAATCACTTGTCTTTGTATTATTCAGATGTACATGTGTGCCTCACCAAGGTCCTGCTGACACTTCTTTTTTTGATGCATCTTTAATGCACAATAGAAAACTGAATAATAGTTGGCTGACCAAATGTCCTAAATTGTACAGTGTATGCTGAATTTTTATTCCTGAATTACAATGGCCCTCTGTCATGTATTTCTAATTATGGCAGTAGACAGATCCACTGTAACAGTGGTATCTATAGGAAAAACTCTTTATTTTCCAGATTGGGATAGAATGGCGAAGGATTAGAACATCTGCCAGGTGCTGTCCAGGAATCCATTAGAGCAGTTTTCCCATGGACAAGACAGGAAATGAAGGGAATTCTCCAAAAACAACAGACAGAAGTTTTGTAGGTAAAACCTGTATGAACTTTTTATTGTTTTCTGTTTCCCTGTAGCAGACTTTTCCCTTATGTCCTGACATTTTACAGGACAGGAAGTGCGGCGAGGGATCTCCCTCTGGACAGCAGAACAATCTGAGAAGTGTTCTAACCCTTCCCTATTCTATCCAAAACTAGAAAAAAGTGTTGGATATAGATACAATTTAAAACCCAATTGCAGCCCAAACCTTTTTGCTTTGGAACGAATATGGAAGTGTTGGAACCTCCATTAGGCCCCTTTTACACTGGGTGGGGGCGGCATCGGCGGTAAAGCCCTGTTAAAAAGCAGAGCTTTATCATCAATTTCGTGGTGCTATTAGCCCGCTAGTGAAGCGCTTTTACCCACCGCTAGCAGCTGAGAAAGGGTTAAAACCACTGCAAAGCCCCTCTGCAGAGGCGCTTTACCGGCGGTATAGCCGCGGTGCCCATTGATTTTGATGGGAAGGAGCAGTGGAGGAGCAGTAATGCAGCTAGCAGCACTTTTTTTACCGTCCTGCTAGCACACCGCTCCAGTGTGAAAGCCCTCGGGGCTTTTACACTGGAGAGACAGCAGCGGCTGTTTCAGGACGCTTTGCAGGTGCTATTTTTAGCGTTATAGCTCCTGCAAAGCGACCCAGTGTGAAAAGGGGTCTTAAGGTTTCTTTTGATGGCGGTGACTCCATAAGGTGATTTAGCCACAGTCGTTATTCCAGTGGAAGGGTATTGTACTAATGAATATTTATATAGATGGAGGGAAGGTGTTGATCTAAAATGGTTGTTCTAAACATTAACGTTGAATTCCAGCCTAAACTTAGCTAGTCTTAAACATGCCACCTCAACAACACCTATGCTGACGAACCTGTGTAAAAAAGATCTACATACAGTACTTACCTATTTTCAGCCTGCTATGGTCTAGTTACATGATCCAGCTGCCCTATGTCAACTAGCAGCAGCTGCAGGCTGGAGCAGCGACAATGGATAGGCCATAGGAGCCTATGACTGACGTTACAACTACCAGGTATTCTAGACATAGCTAAGCGCTCTTTCCTCTCCCCTGGAGTCACCACTGACTGACACACAAAATTATGTAATCGGGCCAGAGTGAACTAAGAATAGGTAAGTATATACATATTTTTTCCCAAAGGTTAACCGCTTCTGGACCGCCCACCGCACATTTACTGTGGCATAGCGGCCTGACTGCACAAAATAACGTACCTGTAGGTTGTGCCTACCGGGTCCAGCGCACGTGCCATCGGTGACCCACTCCCGCTGTGATCAGACACAGCAGGAGCCAATCAGCGGGTCCGGTGGACGAGATGTCCACAGGTACCTGCCGATCATTGACAGGAGAGGCAGACTGCCCTTCTGTCAGAGAGGAAGATGAAGATCTTGGCCCCCGATTCACAAAGGCTTTACGCCGGCGTATCAAAAGTTACGCCGTCGTAAGTTTAAATGTGCGCCGTCGCCGATTCACAAAGCAAGATACGCCGAAAAACATGGCTTCAGTCGTCCGGCGTAAAGTTACCCCTGCTATATGAGGCGCAGCTAATACAAAGGTATGGGCCAGGGAACGACGCCATCAAATTTTACGTTGTTTACGCTGTTTACGTAGTACGTAAAATTTGGCTGGGCGTAGGTTACGTTCACACATCGTAGGCATTGCGCCGACATCTCTTTAGGGAGTATATGCGACGTGATTCTGAGCATGCGTGCGCATGCCCAGTTCGACCGGCCATTCATTAGCATGGGTCACGCTTAATTTAAATAGATGCCGCCCACCTCCTTCCTACTTTGAATTGGCTTACGCCGGCCAATTTACGCTACGCCCGCACAAAGATACGCCTCTCTACGTGAATCCGGGCCCTTGTGTTTCTGCTAAGAAACATGGATCTCTGTCTTCCTCCATTTAAGCCATCCCCCACACAGTTAGTAATCACTCTCTAGGAACACACTTAACCTCCTAATCATGGTAAGGATGAGTAATGGAAGCATCATACAAAGGTATATATATGTAGAAAAAATATATTTTAATGGGTAAAAATGCATAAAATACAAATAGGCTCTGGTATTGTGTACACTAAGGATAACTGCACATGGGGTATGCACCAATGAACATGACAGAGAATCAACATGAATGGTTAACTACTAGTCAATTATATACTGATGCGTTTCAACCCTTCAATGGGTCTTCTTCGGAGAATTGGGTGCGACTGTAACAACATACATAAAAAAATATAATAAGAAATAATAAAATCTTTCACATTTAGTATTCAGGCATACGTATCTTTGTCTAAGTATAGTTACCCATTCACAGTGTGCAGTTTGAATTATGTGCAAGGCCAGAGTCAGTCCAACAGACAGATTCCTGGATGGATGCCACCGAGACTGGGGGGGCCAGCTCACCACCGATGCCCACCAAAGTATGGTAGAGGGGGCCTACAAGGGCTCACCGATGCTGGTGGAACCCTAGGGGTTCCAATTGCCGGGAAAGGGGGGGAGAGAGGCCCCCGGGGAAGAGGCTGGAGGGGACCGAGGTGGGGGGCAGTCACAAGCACAACACCTGATAAGAAGATATATACAGATATAAATTGGTCAATTAGTCTAAATTGTAATAGGATATAAGGTATAGCTAGATTGGGGAACAGCGGGCATGCAAGTGGGGTCCCCAAGTGAGTAGGAGAATCAAGATGTAGTAGTGTGTTGGGGTAAATAGTATATAGAAGTAGGGAGTATTAGAGTGAGGAGTGTAAGTGTATGAAGAGGTGAATAACGTAGGTGAATAAAGGAAGGAGGGTGAAAAGGTGAGCAGTACTGAATAGTGAACCTAAGAGGTATAAACGATTGTAAAGAAACCAATCGTATGTAATAGTGTGTGCAGAAAAAGGGGGATGTGTGGGGAGGTGATGAGTGACTATAGTGAGGTGAAAGTGTGTGAATACCTGAAATGGATAAAATATGAGGGGATAAACAAATCCCAAGTAGTAAAATGGTGACACCTCAATCTAAGACAAAAGAGGAAAATAGTGGGTAAGCTAAATGGATGTAAAGTATGAATCAATCAAAACAGTGTAAGGTATAAAGATTGCAAGTGATCTTACCCAGTCAGTAAGGAAACGTTCCTACATAGGTGGGAGGGAATCCAGTCTGCCAGGAATGATACCTGTGGTGCAGACTAAATAGGTGCATGCCAGGTGTTCACACTCGTGGTGATTGCTAGGTTACAGCCCCCAAACAGCACCCCGCCCCCATCCTCCTCCCCCTGTTTCCCGTCCCAGCAGATGTGCAAGAAGTGGCTGGGGATTGGGGCCCGGCAAAAAACGTCAATGGAGGGGATCCTCGGCGTGCGCCGCACATTCCGTGTCGCATCGGTGACGTTACATGCACGCGCCTTGCACGTGCGCGCAGGACGCACCTAGCGTTGGGATGGCCATTGATGCCGTCAGTGAGGAGGGAATCCCCACATAGGACGGGACCAGCCCTCCCTCTAGTGGGGAATGTAGAGAACACTCTATGTGTCTCCCCCTCCTCACTGAAAGGCCGCCGCTAACGATGGGGGAGGCAGTAGGTGAGACTGGGCGCCCTCCAGTGGGTGGAAGCCAAGGGTCAGGAACATGATGCAAAACTGAAATGCAAATATGCAACAATTAAAGTTTGGTCCATATTCAAATACATAAAGAGATATAATACGATGTCATAATACAACGACAGTATAATAGTAAACAATGTAGTCCAAATTGTTTATGAGACTAGAGCTCCTATACATATGAAACATGCTAGCTAACAAAGAGTTAAGCAGAGAACACCAAGGTTCTAATGCAGAAGTATAATTATCAACTGTGTTTAAAATTATATATACATATATCTGAAAATGATGGTACTGAAAAAATGGGAATCAATGGGGCCCAAAATATAAAGCTGGGCAGCAAATCAGGTTCGAGACGGAAAGTGTTACTTAGTATGTTTAACAGTTAATAATTACTCAGATATTGCAATTGTATAGATAAATTAGTGGGCGTGGTGACTAGGAGTGAGGGAAAAATTGAGTTATTGATTTTTCCCTGAAAAGAAGCCCTTGAGAAATGGCGCAAAAGATATGGAATCATTCAGGCCCGGGGATTTAGTGGCCCCGAGTCTGAAGGTCCATCTCTGTTCTTTTTGTAGGAGAATTTTGTTCCAGTCGCCTCCCCGATCGGGAATAGTTACCCGGTCGTGGACGGCGAATGAAACATGCGGAACATGGTAATTGTGGGTCAGGGCAACATGTCTGCCAACAGGCAGGTAAATGTTCCCGATGTCCATGCTGTATTTGTGTTTGCTTATGCGTTTCCAGAGTTCTTGTTTGGTTTTGCCTATGTAATAGGCACCGCATTCGCACTCCATAAAGTACACCACGCCACATGTGCGACAATTAGCAAAGTATACAGGTTTGAAAGTCTCACCGTTAGGGAGATCAAAAATCTTATCACGTCTCATCAAGGAACACATGGAACAATGTCCACATTGAAATGTGCTCACAGGCCGACCACCGTGATTGGTGGGGGGGGGCTGCTCTATATTCGCTTGACACCAGGAGATCCCTAAGTGACATTGCTCGTTTATGAACAACCGAAGGGTGATCTAAAACAAAGGGATTGACTTTGGGATCGTCGGTAAGAATAGTCCAGTGGTTTTGTATTATTTTGTTGATGGCCTCGTATTGCAGGGAATAGCGGACAATCAATCTTGTGGTTACGGACTTGGGGTTCGTGACATTTTTCTTACACAGAAGATCATGTCTAGATTGGGTAAGGGTTCGATTGAAGGCCCTGCGTAGGCAGGACCTGCTATAGCCCCTAGCCAACAACCTGTTCTGGAGTTTTCCTGCCTCCTCCCTGAAGAGCTCATCAGTAGAGCAATTGCGCCTCAGGCGCAAATATTGCCCATATGGAATAGAATTTTTTAGTGGGATAGGGTGGTGGCTATCAAAGTGTAAGATGGTGTTGCCAGATGTGCTCTTGCGATACAAAGTACTGCAAAGGCTACCATCAGTATCAATAAATAGTTGCACATCGAGAAACGTAACAGTCTTTTTATCATGAATCATGGTGAAAGTTAAATTGCGATCATTGATATTGAGTGCGTCAAAGAAGGCCAAAAGGTCTGTCTCTGAACCGTCCCAGACGACGAAGAAGTCATCGATGTACCGACGCCACATCTTGATGTGACGAAGGTACTCGACAAGATCCTCGTCGTCCGGGAGGGACCGCTCCCACTCCCCCAGGTACAGGTTTGCGTACGATGGGGCACAACAAGTCCCCATTGCAACGCCCTGCACCTGGAGGTAGTGGGAGCGGTCAAACAGGAAAAAATTGTGATGCAGTATATAGTCCAGGCCACCAATCAAAAAATTGTTCAACTTAGGATCATAGTGCCGACTACGTTTTAGTGCCTGCTCAATAGAAGCAAGACCCAGAGTATTAGGGGATGCTGCTATAGAATGCCTCTACGTCAATTGTGACAAGAATAACATCGTCCGGAAGGGTTAAATCCTCAATAGTTTGTAAAAAATGGATGGTGTCTTTAGTAAAAGACGGGAGAGATACTACAAGAGGTTGTAGATAAGCGTCAATAACCTGGCTGAGATTTTCCGTTAGTGACCAATTTCCAGATATAATGGGCCGTCCGGGAATGGGTATCTTATTTTTGTGGATTTTGGGCAAACTGTAAAAGGTTGCAATTTTGGGGTGTTTGGTCCTGACAAAGTCTCGGAGGTCAGTTGGAATAACATTTTGGGAACCGATTGACCCTACTGCCTGTATATTTATATGCCCATGATTGTTCATACCAATGTGAGTGTACTACTTTATTTTATCTTAGTAAACTTGTTTATCAGAGTTACGCTATGTTTGCTTTATTTTTCTTCCTCCTCACTATTGGGCCTTCTGAGTCACCTTGTCGGCTGAGTATATTGTAAAGAGAAAGGAAAATAATATTTTTGGATTTGATCTTTCAACCGATCGGATACCTCTACCACTCCTCCTCCTACTGGAGTCATCTTGTGAGCAGTTCCTGGTATAAGTTTAAGCTTTAGCTGACCAAATAGGTGTATACTTATTGTGGTCGCTATCCATCTGGTAAGCCTCCTCAGCTTCATCTATGGTGGTGGACCTTTCAGACCTCACTTGCACCCAGTCACTATACATTGATTTTTTTGGACTTTAGCACTATTTCAGAGACACTTCAATGTGCACCTATGGTGTCTAATGTTCAGCTTATGTTATTATTTGCTATTCACTATTGTTATTTTATTTAAGCGCTACATATTCCTTTTGTATTTCCTATGTTTGCTAAATTGATCATTTAGTTGTGTTAGCTGCTATTTTGTTTAGTAGCGCGGTATATACCATATTTTTCCTACAGTTGGAATAACATAAAGTTGTAAAAATCAGTGTATAATTGAGAGATACAATGAATGGGTAATTTCTGATACCATTCATGATTATCTAAAATGTTTTGGCACATGTTGAGGTAGGTTTGGTTGTCCATCAGGACAACGTTACCCCCCTTGTCAGACTGTTTAATAATGATTTGGGTATTTTTGCATAAAGAGGTCAAGGCCTTATTTTCCTTACGGCTTAAATTGCCAGGGTGTTTTTGACAAGTAGTGAGTTTAATAAGATCTCGCATGGTCTGTCGTACAAATATTGATACACTGGGATTGGTCGCCAGCGGGGGAAATCTTTTGGAGGGAAGTTTAAACATATGAATGGGATCATCAACAGTTTTCAAGGGTTCTTCAAGAAGAGTGTCAAGATCTATAAGATCGATTAAGTCTAACGTATTATTTTCTTGATGTAAAAGAGTAAGATCCCTTAGGGCTTTGAATTCCCTTATGCTGAAACCTGACCAATCCGTGGTATCGACAGAGGATTGCTGAGAATATAGACACTTTAAAGTCAGCTTTCGTGCAAATAAATGGAGGTCTGTAATAGTTTCAAATAAATCAAAATTACGTTCAGGGCAGAAGGTTAGTCCGCGTGAGAGGACCGAGATCTCGTCAGGGGTAAGAGAGTGGGCCGAAAGGTTAATGACGCTTAGTTGCCGGTCGGGAGCCGAATCACGAAAGGATCCAGGCCCTTTCCCGTCCTTTTTGGTAGAGGGGAGTCAGGATCCCTGATGGGGTTTAAAGTTTTACGTAGTGCTGGTTCAGGGGCACAAGGCAGATCTGTCATACTGCCCTGTGTATCGGTGGAACCTGGGTTTTCATGATTGGTATTGATGTCGTTTGTGGTAGGCGGGGTATTGGTGTACATCCCTATATCATTATCATCAATGCTATCACTATTAACTGTACGTTTTTTGGAGTCCTGTTCAACAGAACCCCTATTGTTGCGATTCCATTTAGATTTTCCCCGACCTCTTTGGGCGGGATTTGTCTCCCGTCCTGTTGAGGAGGAAGGGAACATATTGAAAGTCTTATCCCTCGAATTGGGTCCTTGTTTGTACTCACGTGGAACCTTATTGTATTGTGGTTGTACAGAGTTAGTGTTCCATCTGTAAGCTCTTTCTTCGGAGAATGCAGTTTTGTCACGCCAGAATTTGGTTTCTTTATACTGTAGGATGTTCTTGTTGAAGGATAGAAGGTTAGTGTCAAGAATTGTTTGCAGTTTTATGTATAAAGGTAACTTACTATAGGGGCATGGGCGTCCGCTCCATAGGGCAAGGGGGGGAAATTGCCCCCCCTTGAATTGAGAAGATGTTGAGTGAAAACACCCCTCCACAACTGAAGCAGTGACAGCGCAGCGGTGACAGGCTTGCT
Organism: Rana kukunoris; assembly: GCA_029574335.1. Classification (NCBI taxonomy): domain Eukaryota; kingdom Metazoa; phylum Chordata; class Amphibia; order Anura; family Ranidae; genus Rana; species Rana kukunoris. The sequence continues at coordinate 175,427,866 of CM056050.1, read as the reverse complement.
AGAACAGGGAGAGAGAGGCGAGCTGCTGGCCGTGGCATTGCAGGGGGGGGGGTGGTCTGGTGCGAGTGACCAACCATCCCCTTTTCTCGTGGCCGTGGGCTGTCTGAGCAGTCCCGGGCTGGATGTCACACAGGCACAGAGAGCAGAGTGAAGCAGCCTCCCTCTCCAGTGTTTGTGTACACAGGGGGAGGAAACCTGCTGTGCCTGTGCTGCGCTGATCTGAGGTACTGAATGGGATGAGGGAGGGGGGTCTGTGTGCTGAAGGGTGGGTTTGTGCTGAATGGGGTTCCACCTGTGCTGAAGGGGGGTCTGTGTGGAATGGGAGGGTCTCTGCTGAAGGGTGGGTCTATTTGAGCTGAATAGAGGGTTCTGTGCTGAAGGGGGATCCATCTGTGCTGAAGGGCGGGTCTGTACATTCTCTAGGCTATATTTATATGGGCATGGAGTGAAGCTGAATTATCTCAAGAGCTATTTCACACTGCCAGCTGGCCACGTTATCGGTAAAGTGCCGCTATTGTTTTAGGTGCGCTATTTGGCCGGCTAGCGGGGTGCTCCAAACACCCGCTAGCGTTTGAAAAAAGGGTTCAATGCGACTGTGTATCGCCGCTTCCAAAGCGCCCCCCCTGAAAAAATTTCAGCGGACGCCCATGTATAGGGGGATAATAGAGCTTCAATGATGCTGATCTCTGCATCCAATGAAGCGATTTGTCTATTATATTCCCGAGATAAAATGTTCATCATTTCTTGTGAACAGTGTTGTAGATTGGACTCCCATTCCAACTTAAAGGAGTTATCTACTGGTTCAACATGGGGAAAAATTTGTATCCGTAACCCAAAGGGATTGATCTCAGCACTAGTATACCTTTCAAACGATTTAATGTGCCAAAATAAGGACGATTTCTTTTCGAGAAGTTTACTCAGTTTACGGAAGTGGGACGAGATCTGCGTATCGATCTGGTCGCCCTTCTCAAAACTGGTTTCATATTGTCTCATCAGGTCAATCCATTCAGCACCCTGGTATGAAGACATATTGCATAGATAGTCAACAAGACACGGTATATATATACAAAAGACAAATTAACTTAACTTAGTGATAGCTGCACAGTACCAGAGCTCATAGGATGTACTTTCCAGTGTCTAGTGGGGAGAAGCAAGGTGTTTAACCACCGAAGAAAAAATGGATAAGACACAGTGGGGGTAGGGAAAATGCTGCTCACCCCTGTAGTGAAAAAAAGAAAAGAGGGAGTTCCCCATTGGGGTTTTTAGGCAGCAATCAAATAATCATGGTAAGGATGAGTAATGGAAGCATCATACAAAGGTATATATATGTAGAAAAAATATATTTTAATGGGTAAAAATGCATAAAATACAAATAGGCTCTGGTATTGTGTACACTAAGGATAACTGCACATGGGGTATGCACCAATGAACATGACAGAGAATCAACATGAATGGTTAACTACTGAGTCAATTATATACTGACGCGTTTCAACCCTTCAATGGGTCTTCTTCGGAGAATTGGGTGCGACTGTAATAACATACATAAAAAAATATAATAAGAAATAATAAAATCTTTCACATTTAGTATTCAGGCATACGTATCTTTGTCTAAGTATAGTTACCCATTCACAGTGTGCAGTTTGAATTATGTGCAAGGCCAGAGTCAGTCCAACAGACAGATTCCTGGATGGATGCCACCGAGACTGGGGGCCGGGGGCCTCTCTCCCCCCCTTCCCCGGCAATTGGAACCCCTAGGGTTCCACCAGCATCGGTGAGCCCTTGTAGGCCCCCTCTACCATACTTTGGTGGGCATCGGTGGTGAGCTGGCCCCCCCAGTCTCGGTGGCATCCATCCAGGAATCTGTCTGTTGGACTGACTCTGGCCTTGCACATAATTCAAACTGCACACTGTGAATGGGTAACTATACTTAGACAAAGATACGTATGCCTGAATACTAAATGTGAACGATTTTATTATTTCTTATTATATTTTTTTATGCATGTTGTTACAGTCGCACCCAATTCTCCGAAGAAGACCCATTGAAGCCTATTTGTATTTTATGCATTTTTACCCATTTAAATATATTTTTTCTACATATATATACCTTTGTATGATGCTTCCATTACTCATCCTTACCATGATTATTTGATTGCTGCCTAAAAACCCCAATGGGGAACTCCCTCTTTTCTTTTTTTCACTACAGGGGTGAGCAGCACTTTCCCTACCCCCACTGTGTCTTATCCATTTTTTCCACACTTAACCTCCTTAGCCGGTATGCCCGAGTGTGGCCCGGGGTGAAATTTCAGTACCAAAAGCGGTAACCCCGAGCCACACTCAGTATTGCATCGCAGGATCCATGTACAGCATACTTACCTTGTCCCCTGGATCCTGCGATGTCTCCCCGCTGTGTCTGCGAGCCGTGTCTCTGCTCGTTTCACAGTGCCGAGCTCCATTCCCTGCGAGTGGCGCAGCGCATGGGGAAGGGAGCTTGGCGCCAGATTCAAAAAGTGAAAAACACACTCTGCATACTATATACTCTGCATTCAGTGTAGACTATATATTAAGGTGGCCAGATTTTTAAAATGAAATCCAGGGACATATTTTTTCTTTACTAGTAATGGCGGCAATCAGCGACTCTATGCCCATCGCCCCCTGCCTCACAGCCTCTCAAGTCTTAGTCTCCGGGCCCCAGCTACTGCTGGATGGGGAGCAGAGGAAGATCACTCCGCCAGGGAAGGCAAAAGCAGGAGGCTGGCCGGGATTTGAGCCAAAGCAGAAGAACATGCGAGCGAAACTGAATGGGCATGCACCCGAAACTGAAGAAATATTCCCTCCGCTCTGACCAGCACATGATCATCAGAAAGGGGCACAGATAATGAAAAAAATACAACCCCCCTAGGCTAGTAGGCACGGCGGAGAGGGGGTGTGTAATTCTAATTTTTTTATTTGAATTCTGCACTGACTGTCTTTGAAATTGCCCCTGCCCCCTATTAAATCCAATCTGGGGACAAAACCAGGGACAGATTTGGTCTGGGGACAGTGTCCTCAATCAGGGGACTGTCCCCTGAAACTGGGGATGTCTGGTCACCCTACTATATATATATATTGTGATGGTTTGTCTTACCTGAATGATGGCGGGTTTTCGCCATATTTTGGAGAGACAGACACCTTAATTATACAGCTGTGTGGTCAGCTTTTTAAGTCTGACCTGAACAGCATTCAGGGCCCCACCCCACCTGCAGGAGGTCTGTGCTAAGGAGTCAGGTGACTCCCAAAAGCTCTGTGAGAGAAGTCACAGAGTGGATGTATCTCTGCAGGAGGCAGAGGTCATTGATGTTGGAGCAGCGAGATGTAAGCTAGATGTGTGCTTATCTTTGAAACTGGTAGTTCTGAGGAGCAGAACTTGGGGCCTAAGCTAAAGACCTGAAACAGCAGGACAGCTAGTGTGAAAGCCGGGAGGCTGAACTGTTGATTCTTTTTCAAGAAACAGGAATGATGGAACCCCTGCGAGGGCTGCTAATATATGGGAACTTTTGATGCTTTTAAATAAAAGTGGGCTACCAAGCCCTTAAAAACACAGTTCTGGAATGGTCTACTCACTAAAAAGTGCACCTACCATTGGAGTCCGATTCCCCAATCTTACAATATATATATATATATATATATATATATATATATATATACACACATATACAGGCATACCCCACTTTTAAGTACACAATGTGGTTTATTTACTAAAGCTGGAAAGTGCAAAATCAGGCTCACTTCTGCATGGAAACCAGTTTCCAGGTTTTATTACGAAAGCTTAATTGAACAAGCTGGGGATAGCTGGGGTTAGAAGCTCATTGGTTTCTATGCAGAAGTGTGCCTGATTATGCACTTTCCAGCTTTAGTAAATAAACCCCCAGTGGGGTATGCTATATATATATATATATATATAGGCCCGGATTCACAAAGCACTTACGCCGACGTAAGTACAAATGTGCGCCGTCGTATCTATGCGCCGACCCACAAAGCAAGATACGTTGAAAAATAGGCTTCAGCCGCCCGACGTAACTTTCCTACGCCGGCGTATAGTGGGCGCATATTTACGCTGGACGCATGTGGCGCTCCCATTGATTTTCGATGCAAATTAGTCAAATACGCCGATTTACACGAACGTACTTGCGCCCGCGCATAATATACGTGGTTTGAGTAAGTAGTACGTCCGGCGTAAAGTTATTTCCCCATATTGGAGGCGCCACTCATGCAAAGGTATGGACCAGAGAACGAATGCCGTCGAATTTTACGTAGATTACGTTGTGCGCGAATAGGGCTGGGTGTAGGTTACATTCACGTCGTAGGCAGTGATTCGACGTATCTTAGGCAGTTGTTTCGAAGTGATTGTGAGCATGCGCACTGGGATGCGTCCAAGGCACGACGCATGCGCTGTTCGTTTTAAGTACTTGTCTGAAGCTCGGCTCATCATTTGCATGGGGTCACGCTTCATTTAAATGTATCATGCCCACTTCCAGCCCACTTCCACCTACTTTGACTTAAGCCGGCTTACGCGGATGAATTTACGTTATGCCGGGCCAACGTTGGGAGCATTTGCTATGTGAATTCCATGCTTCCCTCTCCACGATGCGCCGGCGTAGTGTAAAAGACACACGCTACGGCGGCATACAGTATATATGCGCCGATGTATGTGAATCCAGGCCATACTCTGCATTCAGTGTAGATTATATATACAGTGCATTTTGGTGGTGTACGGTATATATAACACTTCAGGCGGTGTATCAATATATATTTACAGCTGACAGGCTTGGTATGGACTGGGGGGGGGCACACCAATCTTTTCATAGATTTTTATCTATATTGTCAGGAACTGGCAATACATTACAACTGCAAGCAATTTTTTATGACATTTTTTTCCTTTAGAAATGTCATTTTGCTGTGGCACTGTAAAGCACTTAAGACCGATGCAGCACTTTACAGGCAGACTAATGGGACTCCACAGGCACGATATTTAAAGGAATATTTTTTTTTTTTATTGTTTCACTTTTAGGCATTTTTAAAATTACTGCTTCTGAAAAAACGGTTGTTTTAAAACAAAAATGTTGCATTGATACAGGTCCCCATACACTTTTTATAGCAATAACTTGCATATACACCTTTTAAAATTAGCATTTTTGATGAGAACTGTTTCATGTTCGTGTCCCATAGACTTTAATAGGGTTTGCATGTTCGCACAAATTTTTTGTCAGTTCACATGTTCTGGTGCAAACCGAACCAGGGGGTGTTCGGGCCATCCCTACTAATTAGGTTGAGGCTGGAATTCTATTTTACCAAAAAGTTCAATTTGCTTCAATCTACAGTATTTTCCACCCTGACCAACCAACTTTGCTGATTAGAATCCTGGTTTAACTAAATACATTTCTGAAAGTTTCAATTTTTTCATTAAAACCAGGGCATTTTTTTTTGTGGTAACACAGGGAACACTGTCCTGGCACCTCTAGCACTGAATGTGTGTACTGGCATGATTGGGTTGCTGGTGGGTCTATTGATGGTGGCTATTTGGAGATCTATTGTTGCTTGTGGGAATCTATTGTTTTAGGATGGCCTATTGTTGCTGGTGGGGGATTTTGTTGCTGGGAGAGGCAATTATTTCTGGGAAATAATTTACTGTTGAGAGACAGGCCTCACAATGCTGACTGCTATCTATTGTTGCTGTTGGGGTCTATTTTTGTGAGGGGATGTCTATTGTTGCTGGCTGCAGGGGATTTGTTGTATTACTTTTCATGTTTTCATTAACAAATTACTTAGGGCCACAAACTAATACTAATACAAACTAATACTTGGTTCTGTAGTCTCTAAAAATGTTTATACTGGGAGGTGGATGGAAGATGGACAGTGGAACCAAGATACAGTGCTCTGAGGTGGGTAGATGGTGGAGGCAAGGGGTTACTCAGAATAGGGAGTACCTGCACATGATCTGAGAAAAAAGCTCTGATTAAAACAATTTTTTAATGATTATATTGTTACATGTTTGACAAGCATACGGGTTTGACTATAAAGGGATGTGTTTAGTCTAATACGAATCTACATATATACATATACTAATGTAAACATTTTAAAAAAAAATGTACATTTTAGAATGCAACGTGATTGATTTTTAGAATTATTTAGAGAAGACTAGTCAAACAACCTTGGGTTACACATGCAATTATTATAGGCTGCAATGTAGATTCCAGTGTATTAAATAGGGCAACAGTGAACTACAAAAAAAAAGCTATATCAATCGAAATTCTACAGTGATGAACTACAGAATTTTTTAAAGAATGACTGGCCTTGTGTAATGAAGAATGTTGGATTCTGTTTTATCTCAGGAAAAAGAACAACAAAAACAATCTAGCGTGATAATATCAGCTGAATTTGTTTATTGCTCACTGTACAACAACAAAACCATTTCTGTGGGGAAAACGCTTGTCGTCTTTACAATTGTCTATGGGTACCTTGAGAGTATTCATAGACTGATTTTTTTGCAGGTACTGTGTAGTTCATTGATGGTTGCATCTGGCTGTTTTGTTAATTAAGCCTCAATATTTTATCTGGGGAAACATTTGAAGCACCTAAATTAATGCAATACTGAATGCTGACCGAAGCCAAATCTTTCTGCACACATTTGTGCTTTGGTGGTATGGATGTCTTTCAAAAAAATAGCCAAATGCGGTAATTTAGTGGCTACAAAAATGGCAAACATGTCCTATAGCAATAACACCGTACAGCTACATACACTGGATGCACATTCTGAGTTCATGTAAAATCCTCAATACTGATCCTGCTGTTTAAAGTGTCATTAAACCAAAATTATAATAAACTGTTAATACGTGCCATATTTTAGTGTGTTTTAAACTTAATTTGCCACTAGAACATTCATTTTCTGTAGACTGCAGGAAACTGGTTGATTCTGCTGTTCTTTGTTTCTCTCTCCTTGGCTGTGTCCCCGCTGCAATCTAAGATTGTGTAGACCAACCATTGCCACATCTACTGTGCATGTTCCAGTTTCAGGTCCCTTCAAAGAGAAGTGCAGGCTTTCAGAAAAAAACAACCACAGTCACTTACATGGATGCAGCATTGGTCTGGTACTACAGTTGTCCCCCACCGCCTCTAAGATCGAGAACCGAGCAATTGCTTGGTTGTCTGTCTTCGGTGAACAGAGAGCTGTCTGCGTGTTGAGTTATTTTGAGGGGACAGATAATTTACACTGTTATACAAGCTGTACACTCACTAATTTACATTGTAGCAAAGTGTCATTTCTTCAGTGTTGTCACATGAAAAGATATAATAAAATATTTACAAAAATGTGAGGGGTGTACTCACTTTTGTGAGATACTGTATATAAGTATTATATATTATAATGTGCTAACTCAACTGTGCACAGCATTTGCAATCATAGATAACATGTATAACTACCTTTTAATAAATGGGTAATAATGGACATATTCATATAGTCACAACTAGGACAATAGTGATTGATCCCCATTGAGAACGTCTGTTAATGACGAAACGTCGTCTGGGAAGGCGTGCACTGACGTCACCGCGTTCCATCTGAAGGAGGAAGGGCTCCTATTGCCGGCTGGCACCTTATACACGCTTTTACTATGAGATGTTTGTAAGTACATATCTTATGTGATTTTAAATAAAATGTACGGTATCACGCTATGGCCCGTTTTTTTCGTCTATGCACCGAGGATCTGTTCATCTAGTGGTGTGGTGTATACCGAGATCTGCTTCCTGGATCCCTCACCAGTTTGACGCTAGTCTATTGTGGAGTCTGAGAATAGAATCTGTCTACATGCCTATCATTTAGGTTGTTCTGGTAAGGGGCTTTCCGTTTGGTGGTGGTGTATTCACACTGAAGTTTTGTTGACACACGGTGGTGCTGCTATGAACTTTCATGGGACTGGATGTGTTTTTATACAAACTTCTATCAAGCATTGCTCTCTGCCAGCCTGACATCTGGTTTCTCATTTGGCGCAGTTTATTATTTACAATAGTGATATCAGATTGTCACTGCTTTAATCAATATTCCCTGCAATGCTTTTAAGTCCATAGGACCATGCATGCACAAAGGTTTTCCATAGTTATTTGCATTTTAATCAAGAGTTTTCCTTTAGTCCCTTTTTTTGTAAAATATTGTGTGAGCAGTCAAACATTACTTCATAGGACATACTGTATGCCTGTCATGCATTACCAATCAAGTAGTGGCCTCCCGATATCATAATGACCTTATACAGTCCACATATGAAGTACCAATTGGTTCAGTGATCTAAAACATCCACATATGTAACCATCTCTGATCTCCTTATTGTTACATCACCTGGGTAGGTCATAATGTGGATTCCCTAATCATACATGCTTCACTTCCTAGGCCATCAGGCTTTGAATATGATTTTTTTTTTGGTGTATACTGCCACTAATTCCAATTATATTGAAATTGGTGATTTTTGCCCAGAATCCTTTATTACTTCCACACTCTACATATCCCACTTCCAGGTTTGTTTTTTAAGCGACTCCAGGCCATTATACGCACTTTTATCTGGAAGGGGCAAAAACCTTGGATAAAGCTTGACACGCTCACAAAACCTAAGGAAGATGGGGGTATAGGCTTGGATTGGAACTGTCACAGGGGGCAGAAGGATTGGGTCACACTGGAGGAAGCATCTTCCACATTTCATCTTAGATTCCTACCTTGGATTGCTTGGGGGAAATTGCCGCAGAGTTTGCAACAGCATCCCTTGGTGGGGACCACGCTTAGAGCGTTTCACACAATGACGAATCACCATAAATTGTCCTCATCTCCCAGTCCGCTTACTCCTATTATTCGCAACCCGGATTTTCTGCCTGGGATGGACCTGCACTTTTCTGCACCCACGGATCAATTAATGCCCCTTTTAATGATACACTGTGTAGAGGCTTACACTCTAAAACCTTTTGATTCCCTAAAACAAGATATGAATCCTCAGAGCCCTCTCTCATTTTGGACCTACCGCCATTTGCATAACCACACACAGGTTTCCCAGATTAAAAAACAGCTTTTCAGACCGATAACCCCCTTTGAACAATCTTGCCTGGCTGGAGTTCCGGTCTCTAGAGCTACTTCTCTTACGTACTCTTGGCTCCAACTAGATAGGGGGGGGGGGATAGCCTCAGGAATACGAGCACAATGGCAAAAGGCGATTAAAACAAGCTTTACTGATAAGCAATGGAAACGTGCCTGTATTTTTGCACATAAGTGTTCTATTGGCACAAGATTGCAGGAAATGTCTTATAAGCTTTTAACACAATAGTACGCCACTCCAGATAAAATAAAAAAATGGTACCCGCTGACATCAGATTCTTGCTGGGACCAGGGCACCATTGTTCATATTTGGTGGGAGTGTCCTCTCCTGAGACCCTTTGGCACAAGGTGTGCGAATTGATCAAAGCCATCACGGATACCACAATCTCTCTTACGCCTGCATGTTGCTTACTCCATATTGCGCATTGCTCTATGCAGCATTACAAAAAATCATTGACTAGACATCTGCTGAATGCAGCGAAAGTCTTGATTCCCAGGCACTGGAAATCGAAGCATATTCCCTTCATCCCTGAATGGTTTAGCTCTATCGAGAATATTCACCAAATGGAGGAAACTGTAGCCATTGCAAGGGAATCGTCGAAAAAATTCAATCAGACGTGGTCACCCCAGGTGACGTTCAGGTATTCTGATCAATACCCACAACTAGATATGGGATGAGATTGCTGTTTTGGCTTTGATCCTTTCTTTTTCACTCTCCCTGGTATATAGAGACCTTAGATAGTCCGTTCGTCACAGTGTCTTTTCCCCTCCTTTTTTTTTTTCTTTCCTCTTCTCCCTTTTCTTCCTTAGTATTAGCCAGTAGGTGGTAATATCCTAGGTTGTGATGTTTCCCTGTGCTTTCTTTTGTTATAAGATATAAAAGTTGTTTACTTTCAGAGTATGTATTGATATGTTTTGATTATGTTTTATTGTGTGGTACTTAGGTACCCCGGCTGTATTTTGTACTCTGATTTTCTTTAATAAAAAAAAAAACTTTATATAAACAGCAACGGCGTCTCTAGTCAGTGAAGCTAATAAAACTGTAGCCATGTTCCCATGACTAAGCATTTACTGAGAAACATGTCGGAAATGTGGCTACAGTTTTACTAGCTTCACTGACTAGAGACGCCGTTGCTGTTTACACAACTTGCCGTTACTGGGAGACGGGAATCTGGAGTGTGGTGAGCCTATACCAACTGAGCACACACCTCAGGTCTGCCATGACCGCCTAGCACTGCAGAGCCAACTAAACACTGATATTTGCTGCGATTTGTTTGAAGCTGACTTTTAATTTCTTACATGTGAGTTTAATGAATGAAGTGTTGCTGTGATTTTGAATTAAACTGGTGGTACAATTTTACACTATTGGAGCACTTCTTTTGTTTTCATGTACATTATTGAGGGACTATCATGGTGGTCCAGCTGAGGTTCGTTTATCCATTTGTGGGATCATACACAAGTGATTTAGCCTAACACGAGAGTAAGGCAGCGTACACACGATCAAATCTGTCTGCTGGAAACGGTCTGCCAGACCGTTTCAGCAGACAGATTCGATCGTGTGTACGGGCAAACAGACGGATTTGGCCAGCCGACAGATTTCAAAGCATGCTTTGAAATCTGTTGGCTGGGAACCCGTCGGACCGATATGTCTGCTGGTTAGTGCGCTAACCAGCAGACATATCTGCTCGCACATGCGTCGAATGGATTCGACACATGCGCGGAAGTGTTTTAATTCCTGGTGCGGTGACGTGGCGGCGTCAACGTCACGTCACCGACACGTCAGCACGCTGTCTGCCGGCGGGGATTTTGGTTTGATCGTGTGTACACGATCAAACCAATACATCCCAGCAGACAGATCTGTTCAAATCGGTCTGTCCTAACGATTTGATCAGATGTATTTGCTCGTGTGTACGGGGCCTCAAAGGCAAATCCGTCTGCTGAGTGCGTCTTTCAGAGGGGAGTTATCACAGCACGGTGGTGGTTCACAGAATAAGGAATTTTCTCATCAAATTTGTTCATCAATTTTTTATGGACTTTATATCACTTGTCAAGTGGTGTTATTGAGTTTATATGTTATTGTTTATTTATTATTATATTAATTAGCGCCACAATTTTCTTACACCTATTCAGGTTACGTTTTTTCATTTTAATTATTCATTTACTAAGCAGCAGCTGTAGTTTTATTTCACTTTTTGTTTTTTGGCGCAGTGGCGATAGAGGTTTCCCAGGGCGTTAGTATCCTATATCAATCATATATTGTAGATTTATATATTATTATACATTTTTCTTATTATTTAGTTAGGACTTGCAAGTTAATTTCTTATTTTTTTAAAGGGCAACAAACACCAGTGATCTTTGATCTCTTTCATGTTGTTCAGGCAAATATCCAACTTTCAGAGGTTACTTACCACTACTCCGGGGTATTCAAAAGAGTTGGAGAGATATGTCAAAATGTGGCCAGTTTCTCGGCATTACCCTCTCAATATGTAAATAAAGATCTGAAATAACTCTTTAGCCACTTGGGGTATCTTGGCACACAGCTGAAAGCTGTGGACCTAGGTCAACTTTTGTATTGGGGCCCACAAGCTTTAAGCCATGCCTCTGCTACATTCTTTTTAATATCCATGCTGCTTTGCAAACTGACTAATAAGTGTCTGCTTATACTATAATCACACAGTATAGCTGAGTGTTGCAATAATGAAACATAATTCAAAATGTAAATGTAACGATCATGTTTAAAATCTTAAAATTGCTTAATTAGCAATTATTCTGTATATGTTACATTATTTTTCCTTTGTGCAAGTAGACTTTTCCTTTAAATAAATTAATAATACAGTGACCCATTTGATTGCACAAGCCTAGCTAATAGCTTTCATCATTAATAAAATAAAAAAAATTAAAAGTTTCTTTAATGTAGATAACAAATACATAGGTTTGTACCTTATTTTATTAGGTGAAAATATCAAGAAACGGTTTTATCTGCTTATTAGTACATGTCAGGTTAATTGTACATTGTAAAAGTTAATTGGATGTATCTTGTTTGTTTGTTTTCTTTATAACTTTGTTATACTTGTTTTTTTCCTATGCTTTGTAATGTGCTAATTTTACGAATTAATAATTGTTCGTAAATAAGGAATGCATTTACCATATTTAAAACTAGAAAAAAGGGGGGTGCTCCCACGCTATCACTAAAGGTGAAAGGTGGAAATGAATATATAAAAAATTAAATAATTGCTGCGAACACCGATATGGTGACTCCGGAATCAAAAATGTAGAGTGCTAATGATTGGTGCTGCACTGTTACAAAACGACACACTATACATATGATATAGTAATACAAGTTGAAATTAAAACACAAGATCGAGATCCAACTCTTGGTGTAAAACTGAATGTGACTTCTAGAGTGCAACAGTGAGCTACTCAAGAATGGACACAATAACTCCAAAGTCCACTGCATATAACTCCTTAAAGTGCAATTGTGAAATAAACATCCAGTGCAAATAGGCAAATAAGCAAAACTATAACATTACAAAGTGCTTGATGAATATGTACTGTAAAGTGCAATAGTTATATTCTCTGAATTCAATAATAATGAAAATGTGATTGTCCCAATCTTGATCGTGCAAACAACACTGGTGTGGTGTGCTTTCGCTGCAACATCTGCAGCCTTTATAAATGGAAGCCTGACAAAGAATTTGAGAGGCCTATCTTATGACATAGAAAGGAGGGTCAGCATGGGGCTATGCAGAGTATGGCTAAGCATAAACCTTTCCATCAGTCTTCCAACCCTACACCAACCATCATCTGACAGGGGTCTCTACCACAGCTGTTTGAGCACAAGAAAAAAAATGTCATTCAATGATCCCTATGCCTAGTGTCTTGACTTTACAACTGCTGGTGGTATCTGCCCCTTCCATAACTTTGTTACCTGTGCTGCACTACAGTGGCTGGTACTCAGTTACCACTTTTTGCCCCTGAATGCCATAAAGGTAGGCATGAAAAGGTTAATGCTGCCTCTCTTTCCCTGTGCTGTAAATAAAGGGGGAGGGCTCTGCCAAGACACAGTCTGTATGCAAAATAAAGACACATACAGCTAGTAAGATGTCGGAGAGTGTTCCTCTTAACAATTTTAGCAAAGCTGCTACTCGCCTGTGTCCAGGAGCCTTTTTGTCCTTAGCAACTTTAGGAACTTGGAGTGGAAAATTTTGGACAAATGGGATCCATTCATGCTGAAGTGCCTGCACATTGGTTGGTAACCCTTTTGGATCTCAGATACAAAGAGAAAATGGCAGATCTCATGCTACCAGTTCAGTGAGAGCACAACATGCATTATTTTGGGGAAGTGCCATGGAATAAACTCTTGGCTGCCTTTCCAGAAAATGTCAGGTGTCCCTTTCACAGCCAGCATGCCTTAAATACTCAAGTTGCTAAAGAGTGGCTGCCCCATTGATGTTTTAAATCTGTTTTCAGAGCTCATCTGTCAGGCCTAGCTCCTGGAAGTCGCAAGCAGTGCCTAAAGTTCAGATTACTTGGTGTCTAGGATAAATGTGGACAACCTTTGATCCATGGACCCATGGACTTTTGGGTGTCCAGGTTGGACCACTCGCCAGAGCTTATCCAGCACATGATTAAGCCAATGGCTTGCCCTGCAACCAGTACACTGAAGAAGGGCATTTAGTGAAGCAGGCAGTTTTTCGACAGAGAGACAAATTACCCTGTCTCCTCACACAGTTTACTGGCTCGGTCTGACTCAGTTCTGGATCAGCAATGACTACAAAACCCCTGCAACTAATGCTAATGCATAATCTTGTACTGAGTCTGTCCCCCCAAATTATTATACCCCACACCTCCAGCATCTCCTGCCACTATTGCTGGGCTGGCACCATTACAATATTCTGCCACCATTACCAGCTTCTTAAATCCTTCTGGCTTTCCATAACTAGAACTGATGGCTTAACACACCATAGCCATCTCTTTCCACTGTTGCTGGCAGCACTGTTGCTGGCCTGCCACCATTCCATCTCTTGCCTGTAGTGCCCTATTCTGGTGCTTCAGAACTGCAAAGGTGCAGCACATAATGTTTTAGGCAGCTGAGCCACAGTTGCTATTTTTTATTTTTTATCTGCATTGTGTCTCAAAGCTTTCAGTGTATTTTTCTGACCAGGCACTGTAAACCTGTGCTACATATAATGCTTCCACAGCTGGTCCTTAGTGGCAAAACCTTTAGGGCCAGATTCACAGAGCGATTACGTCGGCGTTACAGGAGATGCGCGGCATAAGTCTAAATTTGCACATGCGTTTCGATGCGCCGCATCCCCAAAACGAGATACGCAAGAAATCTACTTTTTTTTACCGGCGTAATTTCAATAGACAGGCGCGTCCGTCCGCGCAAAACTGCGCTAGACACACCATTGATTTGCTATTCAAATATGCAAATGAGGGAGTTACGGGGATCCACAAAAGAACGTTGGTGCAGCGCAGGCTACGCGCTGTGGGCGACAGCTGCACGTCCTGTCTAAAATTAGACCATATAAAAGGTGGTATAAAATTAGACAATCCGTCTACATGTCAGAGAAAACAACACTGTTAGTGAGAAGCTGAGCAGTCACACTTACTGCCCAACAATCTGTATGCCAACATGCCAGGGACATCCTTGCTCATAGCTATACTACTGACTTTAGAGGAGCAAAGAAGGAGGAGGGCACAGAGGAGGAGGGCACAGAGGAGGAGGGCACAGAGGAGGAGGGTGCGGGAGAGGATATACCGCACACGCATAGACATCTTTGGCATGAGTGATTCTGAGGTGTATCGCATCTTCAGATTCACCCCTCATGCCATCCTGGAATTAACCACAACCTTGTAGGAGGACATCACCAGCCCAACACACAGCTCACATGCAGTGCAGCCACTGGTCAAGGTCCTGGCAACACCCCATTTCCTTGCCAGTGGCTCTTTTCAAAGAACAAGTGGAGTGGTGGCTGGGATGTCACAATCCTCCATGAGCAGATGTGTGCACCAGGTTATCCCTGCAATCCTCAGACGCATGGCCAACCAAATCATCAAACCAACCACTGAGGAGCTGCGGCTGAAGGCAATGACAGATTTCTACAGAATTGCCAGATTCCCACGCACCGTGGGGGCCATTGATTGCACACATGTGGCACTCCAGCCCCCCCATGAGACAGAGCACATATACCGCAATCGGAAGCATTGGCATTCCATCAACGTACAGGTGATACTCGATGCCCAAGGCCTCATATGGCACGTCCGTGCCAAACACCCCGGATCCAGCCATGACAGCTACATCTACAATCAGAGCCCCATCCGAATGGAATTCGAACAGAACATGTATGGTGACACCTGGCTGGTTGGTGAGTGACATGGGTGGCAGGCATGACTGCCCCCCCCCCATGATGCACATATCACAAGGGGCACATGCACTACTAATATCCTCCTGTCTTTTCCCTTACAGATGACTCTGCATATGCACTGGGACCCCATCTCATGACTCCTATCCGGAACCCCCAAACACCAGGAGAGGAAAGATACAATGAAGCCCACGCCCAAACACGTGCAGTGGTGGAGCGCACCTTTGCCTCCTGAAGTCACGTTTCCGATGCCTGGATAAGTATGGGGGTACCCTGTTGTATTCCCCAAACTTTGTGTGCCAGATCATCGGTGCCTGTTGCCTGCTGCACAACTTCGCAGTAAGAAAGGGCCTGCAGATTGACCTACGTGATGACCTGACCCCTGAACCAGACAATCCCCCCTAACCGAGGCTACCCCGTCTTCTGAGGGAAGAGCAGCCAGGAGACAGCTCACATTAGGCATCTTTGCACGTTAAACACACACATTAATCATGGCACAATGAGAATGCATGCATGCACACCACTGTGGTCCCTAGCACAGACACCCCACATCCTCATCAAATTGGATTGGCACAAGCCCACCATGCAGGACTTGTGAGCAGCCACGCCAAGGCTCCAATTATGTCACTGTACATTCATACACCATTCACACGGACCTGGGGATCACTTCTCCCTGGTCCTGGGGAACCCTTCTCCACCAAAACTGAGGGTGACACCCCTTTTCCAGCAGGAATATCACCCCCACATTCCAAAATCATTTACAACACAAAAAAAAATGTCCAGCAAAAAAAAAAAAAAAATTCCAGGAAAAAAACAAAGCCAAAAAAAAAAAAAAAAACTGAAAAAAAAGGGGGAAAACAAATTAATGCCGCTGGCGTGAGCCACGCCTGGGGCGCCCACGGCCACGGCCCCGGCTCCTCAGGGGAGACTCATGGGGGGGGGGTAATCCGGGGAAGGAGGAGCAGCCCCTGGTCTCTGCCCACCTGGTGGCCTGCCCTCCAAGGCCACGGCAATTCTGGTCAGGCCAGCACCTAGTGTTGCCGTGTTGGCCTGGATAGCCTGGGTGAGGGCCCTCACATCCTGCTCAACGTCTGCTGTTGTAGTCTGCAGTTTGTAAGAGTCTGGGAGTGGCAGTCCAGGTCCCCAAGCGTATCCTTTATGGAGGACAGGCTCTCCTCCATCCGCACCAAAGTCCGGCTGACCTGTCCCAAAGCTGAGGCTTGTGGCCGGGGAGAAGGGGAGGCCCTAGGGAGAGGAGCCCTGTTGGGGTAGGAGTGGGAGGGGCTAGCCCTTATGGAGGGCTGGCTGCTGCCAGCCAGAGAGGAAGACTCCTCCAAAAACAACAATCCACTGGCTGACATGACATGCTCCTCCTCAAACTCCTCCTCCTCAACCTCCTCCGAGGACTCCGGCCTTGTCGGGGTGTCCTCATCAGGCTGCTGTCCTGGGGATGGTGCGGTCAGGCCTGATGGCCCAGCACCCTCCTGCACATCTGTGGATGACACAAAACATTCACAGGTTGGAGGATCCACACACTTGCCACATATTCCCTCCCCCCCCCCACATGCTACACACCTGATAGGGCAAAAAACCTTACCTGGCATCACGGCTTCATGACTGGAGTCATAGCCAGGCAGGCCCTCCACCTGTTGTCTATGAAAGGTCTGGGCCACCGCACGCTCCTCCACTGTCAGCCTAACAGGGCATGGTGGGCCCCCTCCAGTGCCCCTGGCATAGGCTGCCATTTTGGCCAGCTTCTTTCGGACTAAACGCCAGAGATCATTGATTTTCGATCCCCTCGCGTGTCCGGGTCTCCTCCCCCCCCGCTGAATTTACCTGGTCGGTTATGTGCTGCAAAATCTCCCTCCTCCTGGCCGGGGTGGTGTTGGCACTCTCCGGGCCGTGCAGAAAACGCCCATATTGGGTAATGGCCCGGGCAATTAATTGTTTCTCCCCCAAAGAAAAATTCAACTTACGCTTCCTCTCAGTCATACTCATACAACAACTCTCTCACAAACAATCAACAAAAAACATTTACAAAAACATGCAGGAAAAATCAAGCAACAAAACAAACAAACCAAAATCTATCAACCAAAAAGTCTCACAACCAGTCACCAAAAAACACTTTGAAATATATTCTACAAAACACTAGATCAGTCAACAAATATCTCAAAGACAAGTCACAACGCAACAAACAACAGAACAAAAGCACCTTGCTGTATAGGAAGGGATACAAAGGGATGTACTTTTGCAAAGGAAGTGCGTTTGTGTCTGTCTATTTATGCTGTCTGCATAGTTCACTAAGTTGCCCGGGGCCACTTCCAATTTCACTGATTGCACCGTTCCTGAGTTGTGAGCATGCGCACAGAGGTGCTGACCATGGTCTGCTTCATGCGCGATCCGGCCGGCCCTTCATTTGCATGGGGTCACGGCTCATTTCAATGTAACACGCCCACGTCCTTCCCAATTTGAATTACTCCGCCTTACGCCTCTGAAATTACGTTGCACCGGCGCTAATTTCTGCGCAAATCAAACGAGAACACGGTGATTGCGCCGCTACTTTGTGCCGGTCTAACGTAAAGGAGGTGCGCTACGCCGGTCAAAAAATGCGCCGATGTACGTGAATCTGGCCCTTAGTGTTTACTGTAGGGTAAATCATGCTCTGTCTCTGATAGTTTGCAGCTTGTTCCACCGCCTTGGTAATCAATAATATTTATGGCTATTGACTCTGCGAACGAGTTTCAGCGGACATGTTCGATCGTGTGTACGCGGCCTAATATCTGTTTTTAGTGTCAGGTGACAGTTTTTTTTAGGGCTCATTCACACCATACATGTATGAAAAACGAATGGGAAAACCACACAGATTTCCCTTGCAGAGACATCAGTTTCACAACAGTTTCAGTGAGTTTTTACAGCCTGCTCATATATGTGCAGGCAGTGCGATTTAATAAAAAGGTCCTGTGCAATTTCAGTTTGATTTGGGTGCGATTCCTGATCTCAGACACTAAAATTTTCCTTGGAATCGCACCTGTACCCCATGAACACACCAGATGGGGGGGTCTCCCAGTGGCATGGGAGAGCCCAAACGAGCTACGGGTGGGTGGTTAGCTGCTCCAGCATCACCCCGATACAACCACTTGAAGTCAAATGACGTACCAGGTACATGATTTTGTGGCAAGTGGTAAATTACCTAATGCTTGAGGAAAGCAGGATGACCAAGCCCACTATTCCACTGAAAAGGTGATCCCCCTTAAAAGGTGATATCACTGTCCACACAACTTTGATTGGTCATTTACTCACATACTAGCTTGTATCTACCACACCCCAAACTGGTATAAGCTAGTCCTCCAACAGAATGTTGAGAAGCACGTGCCTACCCTGGTCGTCTGCCAAACTGTTGGAAAGTGGGCGGGGACTTTTGGAAGAGCATCTTTATTGTACCTGCAGCTAAGTCTCTTTATACTGAAATAATAAAACAGTATTGTATTTATGAAATTATGCAAATCTTAGTTTTGGGAGATTTTCCTTTTTCCATAAATATCAACAAGAAATTCAAGTTAGTTTATCCATTCTATTTTGAAGACAAGCGATAATAAATATATATTTTTAAACATATCATTTGTAACTAAGAATACAGTGCAAATTAATATCAGGTATATTTGGTGATAATACAAATAAATGGATATACTTCTACATATCAAAGATACTTTTACTTTTTAAGACTTGGTAACACGCCCTGTACACACGATCAGACCGGTCTGATGAAACTGGTCTGCAGACCAGTTTCATCGGACCAGTTTGATGGTGTGTACGGCCCATCAGACAGTTGTCTGTCGTACCAAAGTTTTAAAACATGCTTTTAAACCTGTCTGATGAACACCTGTCCGTCAGACAGATTCGATGGTTAGTACACAAAAGCATCTGACCAAAAACCCGCGCATGCTCAGAATCAAGTCGACGCATGCTTGGAAGCATTGAACTTCTTTTTTTCAGCACGTCGTGGTGTTCTATCTCACTGCGTTCTGGTCTAATCGGATTTTGGTCCGATGGTGTGTACGCACATCAGACAAGTTCAGAGTTGTCTGATGAAAACGGTCCGTCAGACCAGTCTCATCAGACCGGTCTGATCGTGTGTACAAGGCCTTAGTGAATAGCTTCCGTGGTTTCACAGACTTAACACTATAATATGATTCTTTCGCAAAACAAACATGCCTTCTTCTTATGCCGCGTACACACGATCATTTTTCGGCATGAAAAAAAAACTTTGTTTTTGAAAAACATTATTTAAAGTGATCGTGTGTGGGCTACACATCATTTTTCAGGTTCTGAAAAAAGGACAAAAAAAAAATTCAAACATGCTGCATTTATTAACGTCGTTTTAAACGATGTAGTTTTTCGGGTTGTAAAAAATGACCGTGTGTGGGCTAAAACGACGTTTTAAACCCACGCATGCTCAGAAGCAAGTTATGAGACGGGAGCGCTCGTTCTGGTAAAACTACCGTTCATAATGGAGCAAGCACATTCATCACACTGTAACAGACAGAAAAGCGCAAATCGTCTTTTGCTAACAACAAGGAATCAGCTAAAGCAGCCCAAAGGCGAATAGAACTTCCCCTTTAGAGTGCCGTTGTACGTGTTGTACGTCACGGCGCTTTGTTCATCATTTTTTTAAAACTATGGTGTGTGAGCAACGTCGTTTTTAATGATGAAGTTGGAAAAACTTTGGCCTAGATTCACAAAGCGATTACGCCTGTGTAAATGTTGTTAGACAGGAGTAATTTCGATTTACGAGCGTTTTTACGCTAGTCGAAATCCTCAAACCATGAAAAGACACCTGCGTGCTAAATTTCGACTTTATTACGTGTTAGTACGCCTTCAGATCTACGCTGCCTGAAAATTGCGGCCACTGGGCGGACTTCCTGTTGTTTTTCACCTTCATGGTATGCTAATGAGCTTTTGCCTGGAATCCACAAAATTTCGCTCTTCAAACGCAATCTCTTACGGCACCTTTAGTCATCTTTTTTTTCCGTTTCACTATACCAGCTTTTTGCTGGTCTAATATTAGACAGCCCATGTTAAGTATGGCCGTCGTTCCCGCGTCGAATTTCAACGTTTTTCGATTTCTTTTATTATTTTTAACGTAAGTCGTCCGGGAATAGGAATGTTCGTAAACGCCGCTACTCAAACAACGAATGACGTCACGACGTGATTTTGCGCAATGCACGGCGGGAAATTCCTGAACAGAGCATGCGCAGTTCGATCGTCGCGGGGACGCGCTTAATTTAAATGCTTCACGCCCCCTACTCACGTATTTCGATTGCGCGGCGGAAAAAAAATACGATACAATAGCGTACGCGCAAAAAAACTACCTGAATTCGGCGTAGAGTCTGGTGATAGACGGCAGCGTAGCGTATTTCGATTACGCAGCGGAAGATTACATCTATGTGAATCTGCCCCTTTGTTTTTTGGACATGCTGATAAACAACTTTTTTTTTATGCCGAAAAATGATCGTGTGTACGCGGCATTACACTTTAAACATGCACAGACGAAATGTCATATTGTGCACAGCTTGATAATCTGATCAAGACTAATTTTAAATTTAGGATGAATCAATTTATAAACATATATCATAATAAAACCATTGTACAAGCTTTAGCTTTTTAAAGGCAGACAAAACTGTGTATGTCTCTTAATATTTGGAATATAATTATTTCATACTGCAGTTAAAAATAATACAACTCCAATTTGCTTTGCCATATATATTTAAATGATTTTAGTAACCCCCCCCCCCCCCGGACCATCGTATTCCTCTTATCCTGAGGAACCTCAGACTGTGCGGGACGGTGCCGGACCATCGTATTCCTCTTATCCTGAGGAACCTCAGACTGTGCTGGACGGTGCCGTCCTTTCAACAGATATGGGGTTATGAACATCACCTACACTTACTTTCACATGCCTCTCCATTGACAATTGCTGCACTACAACTGTGGTACAAAAAGGGCCTACTTTCTGTACTATCCTCCGATCCTTCACCACTTACTTCCCTCTTCGATCACCCCGGATTACCTCTAGGACTAGAATCTTACACGGCGGGTCCATACTCCCGCCCTACATGGCCCATAGCAAGCTCATTTATACATCCCGTTTCGGGCTCTCCTGTACTACCCAAGGACCAACGTAATTGGCTCACGACTCTACGCTTATCCTCCTTTTGTTCTGACCTATTCTCCTCCTCTCAGACTCATAGACCCCTTACAACTTTTGAGAAAATGTGCTCTCTCTCAGAAACACCGAAACATTTACTCTCCTCTATGTATAGCCTTTTACACACACTGAGGCCCCGTACACACGACCGAGTTTGCCGTCTGATTGAGGGCCCCGCCCCCCACACTGTCCAGCTGACGTGACGTTGGGGGCAGTCTGGTGCAATTGCTGGATGCATTATAAAGCACCTTCCCACCTATTCAGCCAGTGGCCATTTCCATGCAGTCCCTACAGCCGTTACTAGCTGTGACCATCTAACACGTATTCCAGGTATCCCTTGTTAATCTCCAAGTATTTTTTATGCCTTTACTCCCTTACTATGTGGGTCACGGTTTGATGGACCTATTTATTTACTCATTACAGATATCCACCTGCACTATGAGGATACATTTTAATTCATTACTTATGGTCGCCTGCTGTCTGGGAAGGATGCTTTGTGTGCTCTGTTGTTTGCTTGCTGGTCTGCCACCTCTGTCCCGGGACGGGAATATGTTTGGTCTTAATTACTGTAGAACTTTGGCATACTATGTAAGTAACCAGAATTGATTTTACTATCTTTTCTGGTGGATTTAATTTTAATACTTTGATCATTAATCAAATCTGTATTCCAGATATCCCACTACATCAGCCCCTGAGGAGTGTTTTCACATACACGAAACGCCGCGTCGGGCTTACAAAGATGTAGCTATACGCGTTTATGGGACCCATTCTGATTAATCAGTACTTTTATGATCTATTTATATTTTATATGTTATTTACTGCGTGGCTATGCTCAGCCTCTATGTGGTTATATATGTTGCCATTGACTGTCACTTTGTATTTTTATACCAACTATTGTATTAGGTATCAAATGTATGTTCTGTACTTTTGTACAAGCTAATTGTTTGTTTACCATATGTTCTATTCTTTCAATACACAAATATTTTGCTTATGGCTTGTTTTCTCATCTTTTGTCCCCATATACCCCACTGTTTCATTTAAAGTCCCAAATTCCCTTTGTTGCGAGTTTCTCGGCAGAATCCAGCGAGAAGCTCGCTGGGAGACGTATTCTGCCGAGAAAACCGGTCGTGTGTACACTTTCGTCGAGCAAACCGTCAGGCAGCTCGTCGAGCCAAAATAGAGAGCAGGGCCTCTATTTTCTGGACGGGAGTCGAATTTGGCTCGACGAGGTTCTCGACGGGTTGTTTTCCCGACGAGAAGCTCGATCATGTGTATGCTAAGAAAACCGGCGCATGCTCAGATAAAAGTAGGAGACTGGAGCACATCCTTGGTAAAAGTAGCGTTTGGAATGGAGATAGCACATTCGTCACACTGCCAACATTATTGCATCGTTTAATTGCAGCGCTTTGAAAAAAATATTAGAATGTCACAAAACAGGACCAGTGTTTTTTAAATTTGCTGCTGATATTCCCACAGGAAAAATGAAGATCACAGGATTTGAAATACAGGACAAAAACAAAAAATAATGAGATCTGATTTTTTTTTTTTGGCCTGTATTTCAAATCCTGATCTTCATTTTACCTTTTTTATTTGTCATTTCTAATCATCTAGTTCAGGGGTGTCAAACTGGTGGTCCTCCAGCTGTTGCAGAACTACAAGTCCCATCATGCCTCTGCATGCAGGAGTCATGCTTGTAATTGTCAGCCTTGCAATGTCTCATGGGACTTGTAGTTCTGTAACAGCTGGAGGGCCGCCAGTTTGACACCTGTGATCTAGTTGTTTTTGGGTGTCAAGTTACCCCCCACTGAAACATTATTGTTTGTTCTTATCTCATCTGTCCCTTTCTAATTACACCTTTAAAATTATTCAAAAACATAACCTGCCTTCTCACAAGCTACATTATTTTTTGGAGTAAAAACACATAGACAAGTATGAACTGTAAACTCAAATATCACCATTTATTTTGGTTATTATTCAAAGTCCAAAAACAAAAAAGGCAGCACTGGGTAGCTTGCTGCCATTTGTGCACAGACAGGTGGGGCCTCATGTGACTGCTTAGCAGTTGGATTCAAAAATTGGAAGTTGAGAGGCTCATCCAGGAAGGAACGTGTCAAGGTCTTGGACTCCCAGAGGTCAGAAACTGGAGCAGGGCAGGCAGATGTCACAAAGTTGTGGTACTACAGCAGACTGTCCTCTGGTACACCACCTGGAAGGAAGGGAGTCATCTTTTGGATTTTCGCAAGGCCTTCCTTGGTGGATTCCCTGCAGCCTGCTCTCTGACCCTCTCTGCAGCCTTCTCAGCAGCCTTCCTCTTCTGCCTGGCTGGAGGCGGGGCCACGGAGGCAGTACTCATGCCAGGAGGAGGAGTAGCAGAACGTGGTAGAGGAGGAGGAGGAGAAGAAGAAGAATCAAGAGGAGGAGGAGAACAAGAAGGAGGAGGGGGAAAAGAAGGAAAAGCAAAAGAAGAAGGTGAAGAATGAGTAGGGGAAGCAGTAGGGGCAGGAGAAGAATGAGTAGGGGAAGCAGTAGGGACAGGAGAAGAATGAGTAGGGGAAGCAGTAGGGGCAGGAGAAGAATGAGTAGGGGAATCAGTAGGGGCAGGAGAAGAATGAGTAGGGGAAGCAGTAGGGGCAGGAGAAGAATGAGTAGGGGAAGCAGTAGGGGCAGGAGAAGAATGAGCAGGGGAAGCAGTAGGGGCAGGAGAAGATGATGCTTGTGCACGGGGAGACTGACCCGATGACGTCATGACGCGGCCACTCGGCGGCGTCTATGGCGTTCGCGGGTAGGGATAGCCTACTTAATGGCCGTTTGGCCATTAGATCGGCAGCGTGGATCTGTCCATCTGCGGTCCGCTGGTCAAGCACGGACAGACCAGGACTCAGTCTGGTACTACTTTGGGGCTCCTCCCGGGCATGGCTTACTGTACCCTCTAGTCCATGCATTACCATGCATTGTGCCATCATTACGGATATTCCCTTGGATGACACTACCCTGGTTTTTACCAGGCAATTGGACCAGCCTATTCATGTGCCCGTTTGTGTATCCCCACTTTTTTGCACCAGCCCACAGTCCCTGTCGTGCCGTTCTGCCACCTGACCCCCCCTTTCTCTCACAATGTCCCATTGGGGTAAGTTGGTTCCTTCCCTCCCCCCCCTTTTTGATATTATTTTCTGGCGTTTCCCTTCCCTCCTTTTCCCTTTGTTTCTTTCCTTTCTTGCTCCTTCCCTCTTTCCCTCCCCCCCCCTACCTCCCCTTCCACCTTCCCCATACCCTCCCCTTCTTGTCCCCCCCTCCCCCCCCCGTTTTCTCTTCTTGCCTCTCTCCCCCTCCCCTCCCCCCTCCTTTCCCCCCCCCTCCCCTCCACTCCCCCCCCCTTCCCTGCCAGGCCATATACCATTGGAGGCTTTACGACCCCCGTATGTATATGTATATATGCATACATACATATATGTTTTTTGTTCCTACCCAGATCTCCACGCCAATTATCCCCTTGTCCGCCGTGGGGGAAAGCTTCGTAGCTGTCCGGGCCCCCGCACACTTTTAATTGACTCATAGGGTAAGCTTATATTACCACTGTTATATTTTCCTTCGGAATTTATATTGTAGTGCTGTTTTCTTTTATTCATCTATGTTTCATTGTATAATGTTCTTTGCATCATTCTATAGATTGGCTGTCCTGATGAAGCGGTATTTCAATTCCCGCGAAACTAGTCGACCATGACCAATCATTGATGTGTACAATTAATTGTTTGTTTTGCAATTTTATGGACAAATTGTTTTTACAATAATAAAAATATGTTTTATAATATTTTGTTAACCATATTTTATTTGTACCGAAATAGTCCCCACCAACCCAACTGAGTGGGGAGTTTTGGGTTTAGCTTCAGCTACTATCCCCTCACCCCCACTCTCCCCTTTTCTAACATAACTGGGATGATGGTACAATTTTATCTCCTGTAATTTATTTCTACATGAGGCTATACTCTCCCTTTTGCTCAAGAAGAAGGAGGAGGTTGTGAGCGAGCAGTTCTTTGCGGATGGCGATGCGAACAGAGCACCGTCTCAGTGAGACGACCCCTCACCGCCTTATTGGCTAAGATGACGAGGAGTCCCTCAAAGAGGAGACACTGGTTCTCGCTCATATGGTCCATTTTGGCCAGAATAAAGCTCAAAAAGCCCTCCTGAGAGGTGGCAGGCTGCTGGAGGCTGGCCTGTGCCTCGCGAATGAGGGCCAGTGAGGCCTCACAAACCCTTGTATCCCTTGCGGCCCTTCTGGGTTGAAGGCGTATTGGAGGCACCTGACACCTAGTACTGCTACTAGGCCCAGCCACCTCCTCCGAGCAACTTGGGCCTGCCACCTCCTCCAAGCCACTTGGGCCTGCAACCTCCTCTGGTAAACTTGCCCCTGCCACCTCCTCTGTGCCACTCACCCTGCCCTCTTCCTGCCTGGCAATTTCCTGTACCTCCTGCTGGCTTATATCCTCCTGTGCATTAAAAAAAGGGACAGTTTTACTTTTGGGTTCAAAAATCACACACAATTTTCAGCTCATGACTGTTGCAAACTGTTTGTCAAGAAATTGATAAGCCAATCATTCTGACCCCTGCAGTTTGTATATTTTTAACCTCTGCTCTTCTTAATGCACCAATATAATACATTATTTAGATATTAAGATATAATATAAATTGAAAAAAAATACTCTAAACTTACTTCATTAATTTTGAAATGTACACCTATATCCACTTTGTTTTTGTACTTTTACCCCTCCCTCTATTTTTTTCCCCTCTCTCACTAAATAATGGTGGGTGGGCTTATTAGTCCCTCCAACACATTAAATGATATTCAAATATTTATTTAAGCAGAATCTACACTTTAAATATACACTTTAATTCACTTAGTATTAGGATTTTTTTCTTTTCTTTCTCCTTGCTTTCTCATCCCTCTATCCCCTCTCCTCTACTTGTGTTTTATCTCCCGCACACTCCCCCCCTCCCCTTCTCCACAATTCGTCTTCCATCTACCCCCGGGGACTGTACTCCTGAGGTCCTAGAGGTACAATAGGTTAAAATACAGTTTGGGAGCCCACCTGATAGAAGATGAGTTTAGGATCTTGAAATACCCATATTATCCATACTATAACCAATGTAGATTAACTTAATACACTGAGACCATTTTTTTTAAATTGTTTGTATGTTAATGTAAATATGTGTCCTTCTGTTTGTTTTTGTACGTTTCCTAAAAAATGTTTTTAGAAATATTTAAAAAAAAAATAAATTAACCTCAACATTAGTGGCCACTACTGACTAATGATATGTAAAATACATTTAGCTAGTCCTTTTTTTTCACCTTTAAACATCTTAACATCTATTTAGCAAAATTTAAACCACACACACATTTGCACATTGAAAGTACTATACCTGGCTCCAGACAGCCAAATCCGGCTCTTCCTCCAGGATGGAAGGCTGCTGAGAGGGCTCTACCGGAGGAGCATCAGGTTGTCTGCAGGGAAGGCTGGGGGGAAGTCTGGACCTCCCTCTCCCTCTCTGTCTTCTGGGGGGAAGGCTGGAAAGTGACGGCCTTACTTCCAAGTGGTCATCCAGAAAGGACAGTCTGTTGTAGTACCACAACTTTGGTACATATACCTGCCCTGCTCCAGCTCCAGACCTCATCGAATTTAGGACCTTGACGCGTTCCTTCCTGTAGGAGCCTCTTAAAGTTCCAATTCGGACCTCCAACTGCTCAGCAGTCACATCATGCCCCACCTGCCTGTGCACAAGGGTGAGCAGGCTCTCCAGTGCTGCTGTCCTCAGTTCTTTGTTTCGGGACCTAGGGTCTTTGGTGGCCAACAGCACTGTCTGCTCCCTCCACCTGTCTATGGAGACTTCTAGGAAATCCCTTTTATTGAATTTATTCATTTCTGCCAGACAAAAACAAAGAAAAATACAATAATGTCAATCCACAGTCTTGAAACTCAAGTACTCTTTATTAACATCTAGTCCTTAAATGTCTGTCTTTCCAGAATAGGTCTCTGCTGCAGGGCCGCCATCATGAATTTTGGGGCCCCTTACACAGCTTCAGGCATGGGCCCCCTGGAGCAGTGAACCGGGGGGGGGGGGTGCTGCCGCCTGAAATTGAGAAGGGGGGGGGCTGCCACAGAAAGAAAAAAGAGAGAGAGAAATATACATATATATATATATATATATATATATATATATATATATATATATATATATTATATATATATATATTATATATATAGCTTTTTTTTTTGTATTTTTTGGGGGACCTCTGGGCCCTTTAATCATCTTTTTTTTTTTTTTATAAAAATAAATTAGAAAAACAGGGGGCTTTCAATCCGGGACCTATGGGCCCTTTAATAAATTTAAAAAAAGGTAAAAATAAATATATAATAAAAATATATATATATATTAAAAAAAGGGGCTTTGACACATGAGGAATTAATAAAAAAAAGGAGGGTTGGCATCTGGGGGCCCTGGGGACCCCCGGGCCCCTTACAGGTGTACTGCCTGTACCCCCCTGATGGCGGCCCTGCTCTGCTGTCCCAAGTTCAAAGCCTACATATATGCCTGTCGTTCAATCGTTTTCCTTCCGCACCCCGGTCGGACGTACGACACGTGTGTTAGAGCATTACATACACTCCGCACACGTCTTCCGCTCATGATTATGAATTCGATGTTTCCCCGCCCCTTCTCTTTCGTCGTGCAAACGACAAGGAGGAATTTGCATATCGTGTTGGTCAGTTCATAGGAAAAAGATGACCAGTTGTGTGTAATGAGGCCTAGATCCCTTCACTCATTTGTAGATGAAACGTTAGAAAACGATCTAGTTTGGGCAAGACTTAAAAGCGCCCATTTTCAACATGTATTAAATCACATATTTTACAAATACATCTGGAAAAAATGACCTTGCCCCAACACCACTACTTTGAGCAAAATGCTGTGTCTAAACTCGGTTACGTACGACAGCACTATAGATGGCCATTTCATCAAATGTTTTATTGTAACTTTCTTCTAGGTTATATTTAAGTAGCCCAACTCATCCCATCACTAATAAACGTAGTTACATACCGTCGTCGTATCAGATCGTTGTCTCCGCCGTCTTCTGCCAACTGGGAACGCCACTATCACTTCACGTGGTATCCCTTTATAGACACGCATGTGCGACGCAACGCACGTCTCCCCACCCCTTACGTTCAGTGTCGTCCTTTCCCCGCCCCTTTCATTATTTCTCCTAGGTTATCATATGAGTAGCTCACCAACTTATCCCATTACTAATAAACTTTATAATGTAGTTACATACCGTCGTTGAACCCGAGCGTTCTCTCCGCCGTCTTCCACAAACTGGGAATTCCCCTTTCACTCACGTGGTATCCCTTTTTTTTCGCGCGCATGTGTGACGTTCCGCACGGTTTCCCCACCCCTGACGTTCAGTGTAGTCCTTTCCCCGCCCCTTATCCTTCATTTTTTTTATCGGGGAGCCTAAAAACATGGACGCACAACAGGCAGGCCGGGCGGGAGAGAGCTCAAGGAGAAGAAGGAGTTTTAAGGCCAGCAATATGACCTTCAAGGAGATGGTGGAGCTGGTCCTCATATTTGAAAGGGAGGACTATGATGGGAGGCGTGGACCTTACAAGTACCCGAATAAGGTCAAGGCCCAAATTATGGAGAAGGTGGTTAAGAGTCTCCATCAAAAATTTAGGGTGCAAAGGAGCAAGGAGCAGATCCGAAAGAGATGGTCGGACCTGAAACTGTGGGAGCCAGAGACCATGAGCAGGATCAGGAGAGTTATTAGAAAAAGTAAGTCAGTTTCATGTGTATTTTATTTTTTCTGTTTTTTTTGCGCAGGTTGTGCTTTTTCTTGCAGGTTGTACTGTATGTATTATTTTTTTTTGGGCCCAAGAATTGGTCAGAAAAGTCGTAGTTTTTTTTCGGGACGTCGACTCCTACGATCAAATATTGAACAAGTTTCATGTTGTGGGCATGATATTTGGTCGTAGGAGTCGACGTTCCGAAAGAACGACGACATTTCCGACCAATTGTTGGGCCCAAAACATTGATCTCACTAATTTTGTGCAATTTTTTAGTTTAAAGTGAGATCAATTGTGGTATTAATGTTGATGTGTTGTTAAAGAAATTCTGTTACTGTAAAATAAGACAATATACAGCAAAAGCAGAGTCTGCTCAGCAGTTGGTGACACATGTGGACTCATTTGCAGAATTGTTGGCCACAAGAATAATCCATTTATGGGTTCACACAGAGGTGAGGTGATCCAGTGTATACTTGGTTTGCCTACATGTTTCAAACTAGAACCAAGGTACAAGAAATGTAATGATGTTTGGGAATGCCTAGAGTCCTGTGTTCTGCCCAGAGGGGTTGTTCAAAACATCAATAGTCCCACAAATGGTCTAAAACGAATCAGATTCCTCTTTCAGGCCTCTTCATCTTTCCATTTTGTTCTTTCTCGTAGGGCGGAATGAAGCTTCAACACAGGAGCAGCAAGGCAGCACCCAAGCCCCACCCCCGCGGGATGATGATGATCAGCCTGCCACTACATCCGGTAAAGTAACATATTAACACAGCTTCAGTTAATCTAGATGTAGGCCTGCTAAATTTTAATACATGGTTTGGTCACACATTTCAGGAGCTGGTGGCGGCTTGGATACCTACAGTGCGCATCTCCTCATTTCACAGGTCCAGTCCTGCAGGGATGAGATTGAGGAAATTCATAATGCCAACAGGGAGATACGGCACAGGACCAAACAAGTTGAAATTAAATTAAAAAAAATTATTGATGTTCTGGGGAGGGTTTGATTTTGGGGGTTTTACTTTTGTTATATTCGTTTAAAAAAAAAAAAAGTCCAACAAAAAAAAATACTTTAATAAAAAATAACAAAAAAAAATCATAAATTATACGTTTTTAATAAAAAAGACCAAAAAAAATGATGTTTTAATCAAAAAAAAAAAATTATGTTTTTAATCAAAAAAAAAAAAAATGCACATTATGTAATTTTGTTTGTTAAAAACCTGATTGTGCAAAAAATAAAGAGATTTTGATATAGAAAAAAGTGTGTGTTGTTTTGCTTAAAATACCAATAACTGGACATGTGATTTGTGTTGATGTCACCTGGGAAATGAGAGTTGCTAAGAAAAATACACTTGACACTACGGGCCAGATTCACGTATTCCAGAGCATCTTTGCTCTGGAGTAACGCTTCTGATTTGCGTTGCGCTGCCGAATTTTTAGGAGCAAGTGCTGTCATTCACGAAGCACTTGCTCCTAAAGTTGCGGCAGCGCATCGCAAATGAGCCGGCGGAATTCAAATGTCGCGGGTACGGGGCGTGTAGTATGCTAACTACGCGCGATCCCGCCGCCGACGTACTGCGCATGCGTCGAGTGTCAAAACATCCCCGTGCGCATGCTCCAAAATCTGTGAATGAACGTCAATGACGTCACATTCCCATTCATGACCGTTTTACGCAAGCGACGTTTTTTTTTTTTTTTCCCGACGCGATGACGACGCCTATACCTAACATAGGATACTCCAGCCCCATGTAGGTATATCTATGCGCCGCGTATCCCGTCCGGAAACGTCGTAACGTCACTGCGTCGCGCCGGATTTCGATCGTGAATTGCCGATTTCCGCTCATTAACATATTTTTTGAGCGTAAATCGGCGGGAACGCCCCCGGCGCCATTTTTAAGTTGAAGTAACGATGCGATGGCGAAACTCAGTTACGCTGCTCGCATCGGAACTTCAACCCGGCGTTTCTTGTTTTCTGGTTACAGAAAACAGAAACTCCGGCTCAAAGCCACTGTTACGCTGGCGGATCACTCGATCCGCCAGCGTAACCTTTCATGAATCTGGCCCTACATGTAGAACAATATGAAAATATAGTAAACAGCGAAAATCAACACAAGCGAGCCATAAAAAGTTTAGTGCAAAGATTTTTACTTTTTTTTTCTAAAGAAATTAAACCACATTTGGTTGGGATGGTATGGCCCCCTTACTAGGGTTGTCCCGATACCACTTTTTTAGGACCGAGTACAAGTACCGATACTTTTTTTCATGTACTTGCCGATACCGAATACCGATACTTTTTTTAAATGTCATGTGACAGTTTTCAAACCACAATACAGACTAAGGATATTTTCTTTAGAATTATGAAGAACTCTAACTCAAGACATTATAAAAGAATAAAAATGAGTAAAAATGAATAAAATGTTTTATTTTCTTGTCACGCAGTAGTAAAAAACTCAAAGAATTTTCACAGAACATGTTGATAAATACAAAAAAAGTATTCTATTTAGGTATCGGGAGCATTTGCGCGAGTACAAGTACTCCCGCAAATACTCGGTATCGGTCCCGATACCGATACTAGTATCGGTATCTGGACAACCCTACCCCTTACCCATAAAGTATTGAACGTATTTGTCCCTCACTTCACGGGCACTCTGGGGGGGCAGTCCTGGATGGCCAGCTTCAAGGCCTGGCAATGTTTGATCATTTTCAAAAAGGACAGCCTCGGGTCCAACCGGGGCAAGATATGTTGTCGATTGTCTCCTCAAAAAATTATGGAGTATGCAGCATGCAAAAATAATATAGTTCCACTTGTACTCCGCCATGTGGAGAGAAGTGAGGAAAAGGCAGAACCGGCTGGCCATTATACCGAAGGTGTTCTCCACCACTCTCCGGGCTCTGGCCAGCCGGTAGTTAAAGACCCTCCTCTCTGGGGTGAGGGTCCGCTGAGGGAATGGCCTCATAAGATGGGGTCCCAACACAAACGCCTCATCAGCCAAGAAAACAAATGGCAGCCCTTCAAGATTCTGGTCATCCGGTGGCAAACTCGGTCTGCTTGAAGGCTCCCCCATCCGAAATCCGTCCATTCATCCCGACATCCACAAAAAGGAATTCGTACTGCGCTGACACCACCGCCATCAGCACAATACTGTTGAACCCCTTGTAATTGTAGAACTGGGATCCTGAACGGGGTGGAGGCACGATGCGGACGTGCTTCCCGTCGATGGCTCCCCCGCAGTTGGGGAAGTTCCACCGCCTCTGAAAGTCCATGGCCACAGACTGCCACTCCTGTGGCGTGTCCGGAAGCTGTGGAAGAAACAATTAATATAAATTAATGATCCCTGAATCATTGCAAGCAGATTATACGAAGACATTATAAGCATTAAAATATTTCTTTGAACTAGCATATTATACCTAAATAGATTTAGTCAATTCTCACAGTAAACACCCCCTCTGATGTGCCAGTGCCAAAGTTTTGTGTGGGCCTAGATGAGTTTGGGAGTACACCAACCAAAAAAACAAAACAAAATGTACATAGATTTTTAAAGCACATTTTGGAGGGGAGGGCTAGATGAGTTTGGGAGTACACCAACCAAAAAAAATAAAAAATATGTACATAGATTTTTAAAGCACATTTTGGAGGGGAGGGCTAGATGAGTTTGGGAGTACACCAACCAAAAATAAAATACAAAATATGTACATAGATTTTTAAAGCACATTTTGGAGGGGAGGGCTAGATGAGTTTGGGAGTACACCAACCAAAAAAAAAATGTACATAGATTTTTAAAGCACATTTTGGAGGGGATGGGTAAATGAGTTTGGGAGTACACCAACCAAAAAAATAAAAATAAATGTACATACATTTTTAAAGCACATTTTGGAGGGGAGGGGGGCAAACATTACAATGGATATAACACAATACATTGGGAAGTGACTAGGCTAGGTGTGTTTGGGCCCAGGATAGCATGCTGGGGAGGTAAGTGAAGGGAAATAGGCATGTAGGCCAAAAAAGGGGGATCATTAAAGTTTACAGCATGCATGGGGGCAAAGGGGACATTCACAGCATATTCCAAACATGGTAATTAGGGAAGAAGGAGATAACTACAATACATTCGCATACATTTTATACATAAGATGGGATATTAAAGGAGAAAACGTACCCTCATATATTCCTCCTGCAGAACCTGGATGATAGCAGAGCAGGTATCAGGAATAATAAGGCCCAGAGCCTGGGGGGAGATGCCCGTAGAGAACTTTAAGTCCTGAAGGCTTCTCCCAGTTGCCAGATAACGTAGGGTGGCAACTAGCCTCTGCTCAGCACCAATAGCCTCCCGCATAACGGTGTCCTGCCTGGTAATATAGGGGGACACCAAGGCCAACAGGTGCTGGAAAACGGGATCCGACATCCTCAGGAAATTCCTGTAATCTTCAGGATTATTTTCCTGAAGCTCCCGCAGCAGAGGCATATGCGAGAATTGGTTCCTACGGAGCAACCAATTCCTGGTCCATGAACGCCTCCTCACCCTTGTTATGGACTCGTCATCTAGGTCTAAAAGCAATAGACCTATAGACATGGCACGCACAGCACGAGCTCGCCGATGATGAGATGCCTGCAACATGGCTACAAGGTTAGAAACGAACGTCTAAACAGAATTGCACTAAACAGACCGCACTGAAGAACAGCAAGACCTATGAAGAACGACCTGAAAATCAAAAACGGGCGGACAGGA
Organism: Rana kukunoris; assembly: GCA_029574335.1. NCBI lineage: Eukaryota > Metazoa > Chordata > Amphibia > Anura > Ranidae > Rana > Rana kukunoris. The sequence goes on along the minus strand of CM056050.1, from coordinate 175,393,643 downwards.
CCGCAATGTAAAACAATACGACCTGACCGCACGCCCCGATAGCCAAGATACAAACCCACAAGTACAAACTGAACGGCTGAGATCGATCTGAAAAGCACGAAAACTGAGAAGCGCGAATCGTCACTCACCAAACTTTTACTAACACGCGTAAACACGAGATTAGCAAAAGCAGCCCCAAGGGTGGCGCCAAACCAAACGTACGCCCCCTTTATAGTGCCGTCACACGTGGTGAACGTGAGCTCGACGAGATTTGGACTTTGAACGTGTGTACGCAAAGCAAGCTCATCGAGCTGCTCGACAAGCAGAAAGGGAAACTCGACGGGCGGAACGATGGGTTTAGCCCGACGAGTTTCTCTGCCGTGTGTACGGGGCCTGATACATAATCAACCTCCCCTACACAAGGAAGTGGTCCACGGTTTTAAAAAGGGATTTCCAAACTACAGACTGGCAGAAGTCCTATTACTTCACACACAAGTCCTCTATCTCCTGTTATTCTCAAGAGAAAAACGTTAAACTCCTCTCTCGATGGTACAGAGACCCTCTCTCTTTACATAAAATTTTTCCGTCTATACCCCCTACATGTTGGAGATGCGGTGCAATAGATGGTAGCTACCTCCATATTTGGTGGACATGTCCGACCGTTCAACCCCTCTGGTCTTAGGTCTTTACCATATATAGTAAGCTCTATGATCAACCCCTGATGCCCTCACCTGAAATAGCCTTACTGTCCATGTTGCCTGGTTCTATAACATCACAGAAGGGCACCCTACTACGTTTTTTTCTATCAGCTGCACGACAACTTATCCCATTGTTTTGGAATTCTTCTACTACCCCTCCATTATCCCTATGGGTTTCTTTGGTTAATTAAATCATGCGAATGGAGGACATTGTTAGCCCTAGATTCTGATAAATATGATAAATTTAAGTTTCTCTGGCTCCTATGGATTGACTATTTTTCATCTGATTCATTGAAAACATTATTAACACCTCAGACCCAACCCTGATACTTTATCCACATTACCCTTTACACGACTGGAATATAATTAGCCCGCTCGGTCCTCGGTTCTTCCTTCCCCCCTTCTCCGCCCATCTTTTCCCTTCTTTTTTCTTTTATCTTCTCTACTTCTTATATACCTATATTTTATAGATCATCTGTAGTTCTATTGCTTTATGTTCTTTCAATTATCTTTGAAATTACATGTTAAGCACTGTTGACTACCCAACATAGATAAGTTTGATAATCTAATGTTAATTTTATGTCATGGTATATTACAGACAATGTATGTCAACATGTTACACCCTATGTTGTAAACGCCTGATAATTATATGTTATGTTTCTTTATTAAATAAAATATATATTTACCTCTAAATGATTTTAGTAATGTATATGCAAAAATAATTCAATTACCAAAAACATTAATACTTTACCAGGACTTTAAGAATTCTGTCATCTTGAGAAGCTTCAGTTAGGTGCGCCCCAAGGGGACTCCATTCAACATTGCTACATCTCTGCGTTTCAAGATCTCCCCCTTTAGCCTGAGAGTTAGCGAGAGACCAAGAGATATTTTTCATTCGGCCTAGCATCTCTTTCTGCTCTGGGTAGCCAGACATAGCGAGCATCTCTTCCTCCCTTCTGAGATCCCCCTCCCTGCTTTCTGTAACACCTTTTTATTCCACCCCAAAAGTGGGTGTGTGTCTCATTACTGTGCAATTGATGATGTCATGTGACAATGTAGTTTATATGTTGCCATAACAACCAAGTTCAACATCCATCTTGAATAATTATAATTTTCCCCTCTAGGGGCAGTGTTGTATAAGAAATGACTTTTAAGGTTATTCTCATCTATGTCTAAGATATTTTTTGACAGCCTTTGACCTTTGGCTTAGTGAAGCACCATTTATTGTGTAATGGTTGACATCACGTGTCAGACATTCTGGCATTAGCTTAAATATATGGTTTGGGAAGTTTACCCCACATCATTAGCTGGGGCTACTAGTTAAAAATGTTAGAAACTTTAGTCATAATTCTAACGACAAGCAAAACAGTTATTCATGAATGGTTTCATTAATAGGATACCATACTTGTAAAGAAATATGAATGATCTGAAAAATACGCTCCCCTTCCGATCATCCAGCGCTGCGCACAAGGAGATGTAGTGTCCAAAGACCTAGCTGCTGTTTAAATAATGTGTAAATATGAGAATATGAACAACCATACTTGCTACCTTTATAATAATATATGTGTATTAAATGGGTTTATATATGAATAACTAATACAGATACACTGTAAACATATTATGAAAGAAACATTATTATTTAACATATATAATACGTTGGTCTATTTGTGAATAAGCCCTCTTGTTTCGTTCATGCAAAGAAGACTACTGTGCAGTGTTGCCAACCTACCAGAGTGAAATTTACTGGCACAACACCCGAAATTTACTGGCACAGCCACGTTCTTACTGGCATTTCACAAAAGTTACTAAATTAAATTTTTAGGTGCAAATGTCAGTATTTAGGCTACAAACAAGTATGCTAGGCAAATAGCAATGTGATTTAAGGTAGATATTAAGGTAAAAAAACATATTTTTGTTATTTTCGATGTAATAACGTACACATGATAATTTTTCAGCTTGTAAAAAACAAAGGGCCAGATTCACAGAGCGATTACGCCGGCGTAACAGGAGATGCGCGGCGTAAGTCTAAATTTGCGCATGCGTTTCGATACTCCACATCCCCAAAACGATATACGCAAGAAATCTACTTTTTTTTGTCCAGCGTAATTTCGTTAGACAGGCACATCCGTCCGCGCAAAACTGCGCTACACACACCATTGATTTGCTATTCAAATATGCTTATGAGGGAGTTATGGGGATCCACAAAAGAACGTTGGTGCAGCGCAGGCTACGCGCTGTGCGCAACAGCTAAATGTCCTGTCTAAAATTAGACCATATAAAAGCTGGTATAAAATTAGACAATTCGTCTACATGTCAGATAAAGCAACACTGTTAGTGAGGAGCTGAGCAGTCACACATGTTGCCCAACAAACTGTATTCCAACATGCCAGTGGCATCCATGCTCATAGCTATACTACTGACTTTAGAGGAGCAAAGAAGAAGGAGGGCACTGAGGAGGGCTGCAGGTCGTTTAGGCAGTTTGTAAGAGCCAGGGAGTGGCAGTCCAGGTCCCCAAGCGTATCCTTTATGGAGGACAGGCTCTCCTCCACCCGCACCAAAGTCTGGCTGACCTCTCCCAGATGGCGGGTCTGAAGGAACTGGTCCCTTCTTAGATTGGCGGGCAGAAGCTCGGCCACCCCCTGGTCTTCTGGGTCGCCTTCCTGCCTCCAGCTGATGCTTGTGGCCGGGGAGAAGGGGAGCCCCTTGGGAGGGGTGCCCTGTTGGGGGAGGAGTGGGAGGGGCTACCCCTTATGGAGGGCTGGCTGCTGCCAGCCAGAGGGGAAGAGTCCTCCAAAACCAAAAGTCCACTGCCTGACATGGACTCCTCCTCCTCCTCAAACTCCTCCTCCTCAACCTCCTCCTCTTCAACCTCCTCCGAGGACTCCGGCCTTGTCGGGGGGTCCTCATCAGGCTGCTGTCCTGGGGATGGTGCGGTCAGCCCAGATGGCCCAGCACCCTCCTGCACATCTGTGGATGACACAAAACATTCACAGGTTGGAGGATCCACACACTTGCCACATATTCCCTTTCACCCTCCCCACACATGCTACACACCTGATAGGGCAAAAAAACCTTACCTGGCATCACGCCTTCATGACTTGAGTCATAGCCAGGCAGGCCCTCCACTTCTTGCCTATAAAAGGCCTGGGCCACCACACGCTCCTCCGCTGTCAGCCTAACAGGGCATGGTGGGCCCCCTCCTGTGGCCCTGGCATGGGCTAGCATTTTGGCCAGCTTCTTTTTGACCAGACGCCGGAGGTCATTGATCTTCTTTTCAACCCCCGACCGTGTCCGGGTCTCCCCCCCCCCCCCGATGCATTCACCTCGTCAGTAATCCTGTTCAAAATCTCTCTCCTCCTGCCCGGGGTGGTGTTGGCACTCTCCGGGCCGTGGAGGTAACGCCCGTGGCCCGGGCAAGAATTTGTTTCTCCCCAAAAGTAAAATTTAACTTCCTCTTTCTCTCAGTCATACAAAAACTCTCTCCCAAACAGTCAGCAAAAATCACTCACACAAACAATCAGCAAAAATCACTCACAAAAACAAGCAGGAAAAACCACTCACAAAAACAAGCAGGAAAAATCAAGCAAGAAAACAAACGAACAAAAAACTATCAACCAAAAACTCTCAGGCCGTGTACACACACGGCAGAGATCCTCGACGGGCAGAACACATCGTTCCGGCCGTCGAGGTTCTCTGCCGGCCGTCGAAATCGGCGACCCGCCCGTCGGGAATGGCAACCAGCCATTCATCCAGGCGGGCCATCGAGCAAATAGAGAGCGTGCTCTCTATTTCTGCTCGACGGGCTTCCCAACGGGAAGCTCGCCGAGAGCGTACACACGGCCGAGGTCCTCGCTGGAATGCAGCTTCCAGCGAGGTTCTCGCTGGTTTCCAGCGAGAACCTCGGTCGTGTGTACGCCGCCTCACAAGCAGTCACCAAAAATCACTTACAAATATCTTCTGAAGCCCCATACACACTATCAGTTTTTCTGATGGTTTTCTCTTCAGGTTTACCAAAACCATGTAGTACAAGGGCCTGCCTGATTGCATACAAATTGAAACTCTTGAGGTTTGACCTCATATTAGATGGTTTTGGTAAACTTGAAGAGAAAACCGTCATGAAAACTGATAGTGTGTATGGGGCTTAACAAACACAAGATCACACAGTCCACAAATATCACAAAGACAAACCACAACGCAACTAACAACAGAACAAAAGCACCTTGCTGTATAGGGAGGGATACAAAGGGATGTACTTTTGCAAAGGAAGTGCGTTTCTGTCTGTCTATTTATGCTGTCTGCGTAGTTCATGATTTTGCACTAGTCCACTTCCAATTTCACTGATTGCGCTCTTCCCGAGTTGGGAGCATGCACACAGAGGTGCTGACATGGTATGCTTCAAGCGCACATGCGCGAGCCGGCCGGCCCTTCATTTGCATGGGGTCACGGCTCATTTCATTGTAACACGCCCACGTCCTTCCCAATTTGTATTACTCCGCCTTGCGCCTCAGAAATAACGTTGCGCAGGCGCTAATTTCTGCGTAAAACCGTCGAGAATAGGGTGATTGCGCCGCTACATTGCGTCAGTCTAACGTAAAGGCGGTGCGCTACTCCGGTCCAATAATGCGCAGATGTACCTGAATCTGGCCCAAAGTTTTTCAGCCTCTAGAGAAAACAAAGTTTTTCCCAACTTCATCATTAAAACGACGTTGCCCACACATGATCCTGAAAAAAAAATGCTCTAGCAGAGCGCGGTGACATACAACGCGTACGACGGCACTATAAAGAGGAAGTTCCATTCGGATGGCGCTACCCTTTGGGCTGCTTTTTTTGTGCTAGTAAAAGACGATTCGCGCTTTTCTGCCTGTTACAGCGTGATTAATGTGCTTACTTCATTAGGAACGGTAGTTTTACCAGAACGAGCGCTCCCGTCTCATAACTTGCTTCTGAGCATGTGCAGGTTTTTCACGTCGTTAAAGCGCACACACGATTATTTTTTACAACCCGAAAAACGACATAGTTTAAAACGTTGTGACAAAATAGAGCATGTTCGAAAAAAAAAAAAAAAGCCCACACACGTTTTAAATAAAAAAAAAAATTAAAAACGTAGTTTGTTACAATCCGAAAAAAGATTGTGTGTACGTGGCATAAGGGCAAATTATTTAGTCGCATCACCACCTGCCTCCATCCCCCTCTGCCACCAACACCCCCTGCCTCCATCCCCCTCTGCCACCAACACCCCCTGCCTTCACCCCCCTCTGTGGTGCCACAATCACCCCCTGCTTCCAATCTCCCTCTGCCTCCAATCTCCCCCAGGTCCCCTCCATCCTTTAACCCCCTGCCTCCATCGTCCCATGCCTCCATCTCCCTCTGCGGTGCCACCAACAACCCCTGTCTCCATCCCCCACCCTCTGCGGTGTCACCATCCCCCTCTGCGGTGCCACCAACACCCCCTGCCTCCAATTACACTCTGCCACTAACACCCCCTGCCTCCAATCTCCCCCTGCCTCCATCCCCCTCTGCGGTGCCACCGCAGCCACCATCACCCCCTGCCTCCAATCACCCCCTGCTTCCAATCTCCATGCGCAGTTCCAAGCCAAACTGATCTCGGATATTTTTACTGGCACATTCCCACAACCACGGACATTTACAAACAGGTGGAAAAAGTGCAATATTTACGAACTGTCCGTAAAAATATGGACGGCTGGCAACACCGCTACTGTGAGCTCATGTTTCATCTGTAGAATCTCTCCTTATCTTGTTTATTTTACTAAGTGTTCGAATTATAACCTGGGAGATGGTACAACCAGACTCCTTGTGAAACTTCTTGTAACATGTCTATTCCTGAGCTATGAACTTAATTTCAACTTCAGAGGGAAAATGGCTTTGGTATTTTTCATAACATCCATGTAAAATATACACATAATATAAAGGCCTATATACATATATATATATATATATATATTCTTTTAACCCAAAATGTTCTGACAATTTTGCCTAACGTTTTTTCGAACCATTAAAATGAAATGCAAATTAATTAATACATTGCCCAACAATAATTCTCTTGCCTTTGTGGCTGTGTGTGGTAAAGACTCTAAGGAGGAGCTTGGGTGTGTTATTTGGATATACCGTATTTATTGGCGTATAACACGCACAGGCATATAACACACACCTTCACTTTAAGAGGGAAGTTTCAGGGAAAAAAAATATTTTAAATAAAGAACTGTGAAGCAAAATAAGGGTCAGTGCTCATCAATGCAGCATAATCAGTGCCTTTTTGCAGCCTCACCATTGCCATGAAGGCAGGCTCACAAGTGCCATAAATGCAGCCTCACATGTGCCATAAATGCAGCCTCACATGTGCCATGAATGCAGCCTTACCATAGACCAGAATGCAGCCTCACCATAGACCAGAATGCAGCCTCACCATTGCCATGAATGCAGCTTCACCATCTCCATGAATACAGCCTCACCTTTGACATGAATTCAGCCTCACCATTGCCATAAATGCAGCCTTGCCATGAATGCAGCCTCACCATTGCCATGAATGCAGTTTTTGAATGCAGCCTCACCATTACCATGAATAGAGCCCCACCATTGCCATCAGTGCAGCCTGATTGATACCCATCTGCAGCCTCGGAGGGGACAGGGAGGGGTGCGGGACGGGCGCCAACATATTACATACAGGAGAATCTCTGTTAACAGGTGCTCCATGCACCTGTTACTTCCTTGTAATGCGTTCCACACAGGAATGCATTACAGCGACCGCGCGATGACGTCATCACGTGGCGTCCCGTGCGTGGAAGTGCGCCGCGGGAAATGGCGCTTTTTTCAAAATTCAGTGTGATGCACTACAGTTGGGGACATGCCTATACAGACATTGACCTTACCCTCAATCCCTGTTCTATCATTGTCAGCCGTAGCTCAGCCACGCTACACTTACTGCTGCCTTTGCTCCCTATGCTGCAACACCGCTCCAGGAAACAACAACTACTTTGGTGCTAAGGCACCTACTACAACAGAGCATTGCTGGGGACAACCTTGAGGCCTTTGCTGAACACCTTACATCACGGATACTCCATCTCCTGCATAGAAACCTACAAACGGATAAGTAGCCATTGTATCACTTGTAGTCCTATAAGAAGATCTACTGCTAGTTTTCCATCTAATATATTTGTGTTATGCCGTATGGATATCAACATACTATTTGGGAGATACTGCTGTGCTAAGGACTGTTTGCTAAGGAGTACCTTAAAGGGTCAGCTACCCCCAAATTACTAGAGCAATATTTATCTCATATATGCAACTATAATTACCTGAGCTCATATGCAACTACTATTACCTTAGCTATATTGCTCTCATACGCAAGTACTACTTGTTACTATAACTCCTATTTACTACGAGCTTGACATAACTACAAATCCTTTTAGGTCTTGTCCTAATTGTTTGAACATGTTCGCTCTAACTTTTCTATGCTAGGGGTTGATGCTATTTCATAGCATCTCCCTTAGTGGCCTAATACATCCCTATATGCTCAAAGTGATATGATGTAGAGAACCCCCAAACTCCTGCTTATGAGGAGTGACACCTGGGGTCCCTTACTGATAATCACTTGCACATAGAGGTGTATTGGAATATTGACATTGAACTATATTTCTCCAGTCATCTTCCAGGACGGCACACCTGAGATAATGGTCTCACCTGACAGGAAACACAACCAACAACAGAGTTTAAAAGGCCCCACCCTTCCCTCTGCCCCTCAGTTATTGATTGTGTTTCCCAACAGATGACAGCAAAACCGTTTATTTTTATTTTTTTAAGTAGACTAAGGTCTGGGACCAAGGTCTTCCCCCCTGGTATTTCTAGCCTAAAGAGCAGTCAGTGGGGACTGCAGAGGCAGAATTCGGCTTTTGCCTTTTTACCAGGGGGTTTCCCCATAGAAACATTCTCAGGGTGATAGGTGTAGCTTGAGAAGAGGGCCTAGCCTGAAGATTCCCTGAGAATGCTGGTAGCTGGACCCGGTGAGTGGGTCTAGGCTATCCAGAGACCATTACTAATCCTGCTCTTGTCCTCCTACCTGATGGTGGCTGATGGTCAGGAGGACCCACGCTGACGTCTGCTGCTTCCCAGTTCCACAAAGGTAGCGGCACCCCCCGGCTGACTCACGGCTTTCCTCGCTGCTCTCAGGCTCCGGCATCCTTAGACACCCAGTGCGCATGTCCGGAGACTGAAGCGGCGCGGGGGGATGACGTCACAGCCGCGTCCTGGAATACAAAAAAGCGGCGGAAAGCGGAGACACGTGGCGGCCTTGTTTTCCACTCAGTACCCAGAGGAGCAGCTACACAGGTCATCGCAGGGGGTGAGTGACCGTTTTGTTTGCTGGAGAGGGGGGGGGGAGCATGTGGGGTGGCCCCATTTACAGCCCCCCCCCACCCCCAGGGGGTACCTACGGGTTTAAGGGTAATGTCTGTTTTTTGTTTCAGAAACTGAATGCCCTGCCCAGGAGATCCCCAGTAGATCTAAAGGTAAATCCTCCAATAAGTCTAAGCGCTGTGGGTACTGCAGGGATAAACTCCCCCAGGATCACACCAAGCCCTTCTGCTACAAATGCATTTACAAACTCGCAGGCAAGGAAGCAGCGCAAACCATGAAGGAATGCAGAGCTTTGCAAACTGAAATGCTTGCTGCGCTCCAATCCTTTAAAACCTTGGTAGCTAATAGAGAGGTAGCTCCGCTAGGTACAGAGGATTCTTCTTTCTTAATAGAGACTCAAACCAGTATCACCGAGGGGTCTCATGGGCCATCTCTAAGGCCCCATACACACGATCGGACATATCCGATGAAAACGGTCCGCGGACCATTTCCATCGGATATGTCCGATCGGGAGTTTGATCCGATGGCGTGTACACACCATCGGATCAAATTCCCCGCCGCCGGACGGCGCGGTGACGTGGCGGTGACGCGGCGGTGACGTTGACGCCGCCGCGTCACCACCACGTCACCGCACCAGGAAGTAAAACACTTCCGCGCATGCGCCGAATCCATTCGGCAGCGGCGCGGCGGCGGTGGGGGACGACATGTCTGCTGGTAAGTGTACTAACCAGCAGACATGTCGGGCGGACAGATTCCCACCGGATAGATTTCAAAGCTTGCTTTGAAATCTGTCGGGTGGAGAAATCTGTCCGCTAGCCCATACACACGAGCGGAGATGTCTGCTGAAACGGTCCATCGGACCGTTTTCAGCGGACATATCCCCTCGTGTGTACGCGGCCTAACATGTTCAGACTTGGACCGGGTGGATAAATTACTGGGAGGGGCTGGGCATGACCCAGCTGTCTTGGTCCATGTTGGAACCAATGACAGTATACATGGAAGGTGGAGGCTCCTTAAGAAGCAATTTAAAGAACTAGGCTGCAAGATGAAGGGAAGGACCTCCAAGGTGATATTCTCTGAAATATTGCCTGTGCCATGCGCAACACAGGAAAGGCAGGGGGATATTAGAGAGCTGAATGCATGGCTAAAGACCTGGTGTAGGAAGGAGGGATTTGGGTTTCTAGAGCACTGGGATGACTTTTCATTGGGGTGCAACCTATATGCTAAAGATGGTTTGCACTTGAATGGAAGGGGGTCTGCTGTGCTGGGGGAGAGGTTTAGGGGAATGCTGGAGGAGTATTTAAACTAGACTTGAGGGGGGAGGGTGAACGTGAATTACATCGGGCACACAGGTCAGTTAGGGGTCAGACATTAATGGAGAGTGGAATGGGGATAGATGGAGGTGGGGTTATGGCAGGTGACAAGAAAGTTCCCATGTTGCAAACAGCCATTGGAAATTATAGTGCCATTTGCACTACTAAAAATTATATGAATCATATGAAAAACGCCAGCGAAAAATGTAACAATACATTTAAGTGTTTGTTCACCAATGCCAGAAGCCTTCCAAGCAAAACAGGTGAGTTGGAAGCTCTGGTGCATGAGGAGAGCTATGATGTAATCGGTATTGCTGAAACTTGGCTTCAATCCTCACATGACTGGGCTATTAATATTGCTGGCTATGCTCTCTTTCGGAAAGACAGGGTAAAAAGGAAAGGTGGAGGGGTCTGTCTCTATGTGAGAAGTGACCTCAAAGCAAGCGTGAAAGAGGACCTGGTTGATGGAGAGTGTGATGAAGTTGAAGCATTATGGGTGGAACTGCATACAGATGTGCGTAGTTCAAAGCTAATCATTGGAGTTTGTTATAGACCACCCAATGTTAATGAGGAGGTGGAGACTCAGCTCCTTGCACAGATGGAAAGGGCTGCAAGGGCAGGGACGGTGATAATAATGGGGGATTTTAACTACCCAGAAATTGACTGGAATAATGGAATTTCTGGGACAGTTAAAGGACAAAAATTTAAAAACCTATTGCAGGACAATTTTATGGTCCAGTTTATTGAGGCCCCAACTAGGAATGATGCTCTGTTGGACCTGGTAATCTCAAACCATGCAGAGCTCATTACTAATGTTCAGATAAAGGAACACCTGGGTAGCAGTGATCATAACATGATTTCGTTTAATGTAAACTATAAGCAAGAAATACATACAGGAAAGATAAAAACACTTAATTTCAAGAGAGCAAATTTTCAAAGCATGAGGACTGCTCTCCAGGGCTTGGACTGGGAGGGAATATTGGCACCGATGAACACAGAACAGAAATGGGAATTCTTCAAAAAGACTCTTTGGAACCTCACTGCAAAGTATATTCCCATGGGCAATAAGTTTAAAAGGCTACAGATAAAACCTATGTGGCTCACGGTTAAAGTTAAAAAAGCTATAAACAAAAGAAAATAGCTTTTAAAAAAATATAAAATGAAGGAACACTAGTGTCGTTTAAATGTTACAAAGAATATAATAGAATATGTAAAAAGGAAATCAAGGATGCAAAAATTCAAAATGAACGACAGATTGCAAAAGATAGTAGGACAAACCCCAAAAATTCTTTAAATATATTAATAGTAAAAAGGTCAAGTCTGAGCATGTAGGCCCTTTACAAAATAATCTAGAGTGGGTGACTGAGGACATAGAGAAGGCAAATTTATTAAATGCTTTCTTCAGCTCTGTGTATACAATGGAGAATGGGGGAGCTCATGTCGATATAGGGGGTGGGAGTGACACAGCCCCAAATCCACAATGGCTCAAAAAGTGATATGGTCCAGAAATATTTAGACAGAATAAAGGTGGATAAAGCACCTGGACCAGATGGCATCCACCCACGGATCCTAAAAGAATTGAGCTCTGAAATTTCAAAGCCACTGTATCTAATATTTAGGGACTCATTAAGGACAGGAATAGTACCACTGGATTGGCATAAAGCCAATGTGGTGCCCATATTTAAAAAGGGAACAAAGTCTTTACCTAGTAACTATAGACCTGTTAGTTTAACTTCTATAGTTGGAAAGATACTGGAACGTTTAATAAAAGACCACATGGATGAGTTCTTGCTGGAAACAAACTATTTAAGCAGCAGACAGCATGGATTCATGAAGGACAGAAGTTGTCAGACAAACCTGATTTCCTTTTATGAAGAGGTAAGTAAAACCCTGGACAGAGGCGTGGCAGTGGACGTGGTATACTTGGATTTTGCAAAAGCGTTCGATACAGTTCCCCACACACGGCTCATGTGTAAGGTAAGGTCTACAGGATTAGATATATCAGTTTGTAAATGGATAGAAAACTGGCTGAAAGACAGAATTCAGAGAGTTGTGGTTAATGATTCTTACTCTGAATGGTCCAAGTTATCAGCGGTGTACCCCAAGGTTCAGTGTTGGGTCCCTTACTTTTCAATATATTTATAAATGATATTGGGTCTGAGATCAAAAGTAACATTTCTGTTTTTGCAGATGACACCAAGCTATGCAGTGGAATAACGTCCTTGCAGGATGTCTCCAATTTACAAGCCGACCTCAATGCTCTGTCTAATTGGGCGACTAAGTGGCAGATGAGGTTTAATGTTGATAAATGTAAAGTTATGCACTTGGGGGCTAAGAATATTCATGCATCATACATGCTAGGGGGAGTACAACTGGGGGGATCTGTAGTGGAGAAGGATCTGGGTGTTTATTGATCATAAGCTCAATAATGGCATGCAATGCCAAGCTGCGGTTTCCAAAGCGAGCAAAGTCCTTTCTTGTATTAAGAGAGATATGGACTCCAGAGATAGAGATATCATTTTGCCCCTGTACAAATCATTAGTAAGACCTCATCTGGAATATGCAGTCCAGTTTTGGGCACCAGTTCTCAAAAAGGATATCGGAGAACTGGAGAAAGTGCAGAGAAGGGCAACCAAACTGATAAGAGGCATGGAGGAGCTCAGCTATGAGGAAAGATTAGAAGAACTGAATTTATTCACTCTTGAGAAGAGGAGAATAAGGGGGGATATGATCAACATGTACAAATACATAAGAGGTCCATATAGTGAACTTGGTGTTGAGTTATTCACTTTAAGGTCAACACTGAGGACAAGGGGGCACTCTTTACGTCTGGAGGAAAAGAGATTTCACTCCAAATACGGAAAGGTTTCTTCACAGTAAGAGCTGTGAAAATGTGGAACAGACTCCCTCCAGAGGTGGTTCTGGCCAGCTCAGTAGATTGCTTTAAGAGAGGCCTGGATTCTTTCCTAAATGCACATAATATAACTGAGTACTAAGTTTTGTAGGTAAAGTTGATCCGGGGTAAATCCGATTGCCTTTCGGGGGATCAGGAAGGAATTTTTTCCCCTCCGGTAGCAAATTGGATCATCGCTCTGCTGGGGTTTTTTGCCTTCCTCTGGATCAACTGTGGGTATGGAGTTGGGTGTATGGGAGGATGTACTGTGTTTTACTTTGTTTTATTTTTTTTATTTTATTTTTTTATGGTTGGACTGGATGGACTTGTGTCTTTTTTCAACCTGACTAACTATGTAACTATGGGGCTGATTTACTAATGACTCTGCGCTGCGCCGGTACATGCCTTAATTAGTGCGCTGGATGAAGCCCTAATTAGGCGCATGAACCGGCGGCAGCAGCAGCGCGATGTGATTGATAAGTAAAGCCGCCGCCGAACTCCCTGTATAAGTCTATGGGGGAAAATCTTTAATAGTGAATTTAAAAGGCTAATCTGCAAGTTTTGTCCTAAAAAGTGTTTGGGGACCTCAGTCCTGCCCCAGGGACATGTACCAATGCTTTTTTTATTTTTTAAAACGGCCGTTTTTTCGGGAGCAGTGATTTTAATAATGCTAAAAGTGCAATAATAAAAGTGTAATTTTTCCTTTAAATTTCGTACTATGGGGGTCTCTAATGTCAGCATGTGAAAAAAGCGCATGTTTCCCGTGGTTAGAACTGTCTCTGCACAAAATGTCATTTTTCAAGGAAAAAAGCCATTTAAAACTGACTCGCGGCTATAATGAATTGTCGGCTCCGGCAATTGCAGGAGAATTCATTCATTAAAAAAAGGGAAAAAAAAGCGTGGGGGTCCCCCCAAATTCAATAACCAGACCCTTTAGGTCTGGTATGGATATTAAGGGGAACCCCGCCGTCAATTTTTTAAAAAAATGACGTGGGGTTCCCCCCAAATATCCATAACCAGACCCTTCAGGTCTGGTGTGGAATTTAAGGGGAACTCCACTCCAAATTTAAAAAAAATGGCGTGGAGTCCCCCCCTAAAATCCACACCAGACCCCTTATCCGAGCACGTTGACCTGGCCGGCCGCCGCAGAAAAGAGGGGGGGACAGAGCGCGGCCCCCCCCCCTCTCCTGAACCGCACCACCAGGCCACATGCCCTCAACATTGGGAGGGTGTTTTGGGGTGCCCCCCCCAAAAACACCTTGTCCCCATGTTGATGAGGACAAGGGTCTCTTCCCCCACAACCCTTGCCCGGTGGTTGTGGGGGTCTGCGGGCAGGAGGCTTATCGAAATCTGGAAGACCCCTTTAACAAAGGGCCCCCCCAGATCCCGGCCCCCCCCCCTGTGTGAAAAGGTAATGGGGTACCTTGTACCTCTACCATTTCACGAGAAAAAAAATGTAAAGGGTTAAAAAAGACAAGAGCCGGTTTTTGACAAGTCCTTTATTATCTTCTTTCTTCTTTCCTTCTGGTTTCTTCTTCCTCCTCCTTCTTCTTCCTCTGCTTCTGTCTTGGGTCTTCTATTCCCGCATCTTGCCCGGCGTGTTCTTCCATCTTCTGTTCCTCCCGCTGTCCTTCTCGTCCGCATCTTCTTCTCCTTCTTCTTCTTCGCCGGAGGCGCCGCTTCCAATTGAAATCCCCGCTGTCTGCCGGACCACGCCCCCCCCCCTCTGACGCCACGGGCAAGCTCTTAGGAGTGTGCTGCCAGTGCGTCAGAGGGGGGCGTGGTCACATGTCAGAGGGCGGCCAATTCAATTTGAAGCTCGTGCGCGGCTTTTTCTTTGCCAGAGTCGCCGCTTCCAATTGAATTGCCCCGCTTTATGGAACATGTGACCACGCCCCCCTCTGACGCACTGGCACCACACGGGGACTTTCCTAAGAGCTCGCCCGTGGCGTCAGAGGGGGGCGTGGTCCGGCAGACAGCGGGGATTTCGATTGGAAGCGGCCGCTCCTGCGAAGAAGAACAAGAAGGAGAAGATGCGGACGAGAAGGACAGCGGAAGAAGATGGAAGAACACGCCCAGTCAAGATGCGGGAATAGAAGACCCAAGACAGAAGCAGAGGAAGAAGAAGGAGGAGGAAGAAGAAACCCGAAGGAAAGAAGAAAGAAGATAATAAAGGACTTGTCAAAAACCGGCTCTTGTCGTTTTTACCCTTTACATTTTTTTTTCTCGTGAAATGGTAGAGGTACAAGGTACCCCATTACCATTTCACACAGGGGGGGGGGCCGGGATCTGGGGGGCCCCTTTGTAAAAGGGGTCTTCCAGATTTCGATAAGCCTTCCGCCCGCAGACCCCCACAACCACCGGGCAAGGGTTGTGGGGAAGAGACCCTTGTCCTCATCAACATGGGGACAAGGTGTTTTGGGGGCACCCCAAAACACCCTCCCAATGTTGAGGGCATGTGGCCTGGTGCGGTTCAGGAGAGGGGGGGGGCCGCGCTCTGTCCCCCCCTCTTTTCTGCGGCCGGCCAGGTCAACGTGCTCGGATAAGGGGTCTGGTGTGGATTTTAGGGGGGACTCCACGCCATTTTTTTTAAATTTGGAGTGGAGTTCCCCTTAAATTCCACACCAGACCTGAAGGGTCTGGTTATGGATATTTGGGGGAACCCCACGTCATTTTTTAAAAAAATTGATGGCGGGTTCCACTTAATATCCATATCAGACCTGAAGGGTCTGGTTATTGAATTTGGGGGGACCCCCACGTCATTTGAATAATTATTTTAAAATTTCGTACCATGGGGGGGGGGGGGATGTCAGCAGGTGAATAAAGCGCACTTTTCCTGCGGTTAGAAATATGTCTTTGCACAAAAATGACATTCTGAGAAAAAAAAAAAAAAAAAAAAAAAAAAAGCCATTTAAAACTGACTCGCGGCAATAATGAATTGTCGGCTCCGGCAATTGCAGGAGAATTCATTCATAAAAAAAACGAAAACAAAAAGCGTGGGGGTCCCCCCAAATTCAATAACCAGACCCTTAGGTCTGATAGGATATTAAGGGGAACCCCGCCGTCAATTTTTTAAAAAAAAATGACGTGGGGTTCCCCCCAAAATATCCATAAACCACCAGACCCTTCAGGTCTGGTGTGGAATTTAAGGGGAACTCCACCCCAAATTTAAAAAAAAAATGGCGTGGAGTCCCCCCTAAAATCCACACCATACCCCTTATCCGAGCACGTTGACCTGGCCGGCCCGCAGACAAGAGGGGGGGACAGAGCGCGGACAGCGCGGACCCCCCCCCCTCCTCCTGAAAACCCGCACCTGAACCGCACCAGGCCACATGCCCTCAACATTGGGAGGGTGTTTTGAGGTGCCCCCCAAAACACCTTGTCCCCATGTTGATGAGGAACAAGGGTCTCTTCCCCACAACCCTTGCCCGGCCCGGTGGTTGTGGGGGTCTGCGGGCAGGAGGCTTATCGAAATCTGGAAGACCCCTTTAACAAAGGGCCCCCCCGCCCCCCAGATCCCGCCCCCCCCCCTGTGTGAAATGGTAATGGGGTACCTTGTACCTCTACCATTTCAACACCAGTAAAAAAAAAGTGTCAGTGTGTAAAAAAAGACAATCAGAGCCGGTTTTTTGACAAGGGTCCTTTATTATCTTCTTCTTCCTTTCCTTTCGGGTTTCTTCTTCCCTCCATTTCTTCTTCTTCCTCTGCTTCTGTCTTGGGTCTTCTATTTCCCCGCATCTTGCCCCGGCCGCGTGTCTTTTGCCATCTCTTTCCGCTGTCCTTTCTCGTCCGCATCTTCTTCTTGTTCTTTCTTTTCTTCGCCGGAGGGCCCTGCCGCTTCCAATTGAAATCCCCCGCTGCATCCCCCCCAGCATGGTCTTTGCCGGACCACGCCCCCCTCTGGGACGCCAAGCAGCCACCCGCGGGCAAGACTCTTAGAGTGTGCTGCCAGTGCGTCAGAGGGGGGCGTGGTCACATGTCAGAGGGCGGCCAATTCAATTTGAAGCTTGTGCGCTGCTTGTTTCTTTGCCAA